>JARHVA010007515.1:0-262500 GCA_037957365.1 Torreya grandis
GAGTTCCTGAGTTGGAGAAGAAAGTAGGGAAAATTGATTTTGAGGTTTTCAATGTGCATAGAATGAGGTATTATAGACCTAAGAAGTATTTTATTATTATCATTAGCAAATGAAAAAATTACATGAGATACTAATATGTCCATGTAATTTTGGTAAGGATCCTATCTAAATTTTCCAATAATTATTTTCTATATTAAAGGCTCAATCTTTATAAATGATTGTTAAGACTGTAAGGTATTCTTAACCCTCTCTAAAACCCTAACAAAGACTTGATATGGAGTATCTTGATATAAATGTATTATAATGAATTGTATGGAATAATTTTATTATTTTATTATGTATATAACTCTCTAAGGTACCTCTAGGTGGAATTGGTCTGTCATAAGAGTGAGCAGAAGCTATAGAAAACCCCTTATTTCTTAGATTTTTTTATATAGCAGGTAGGGTTGACCAGTTCAAAGCATGAAAATTATTGGAGGATGATGTTAGATAATTTTATTTTATTTAAATATAATTTTATGAGAATTTTATTAAATTAAAATAGGATAAACTTGTCATGTAAGTTGACCTATCGCTAAAAAGGCCTAGTGAGGAAGACAGTGAGAAAACTAGGCAGAAGTGGGAATGAGATTAGGGATGTGTTTCCATAGAATAGGGATGGATAAAATTACATAGGTTTGTTATTAAATAAATTTAACACATATAAATTACTAGATATAATATTTTTAGATGTGTGTGTATGGTATAAAGTTTCTCTCAAACTGACTTGTCTAACATAGTGAGGTCTATGTACCATGAAGCCATGAGAATGGTCTGTAAGACCAATATTGCTATTGAAAATTGTAATATATTTTTTTAAATATGTTATAAGGATTATTAGGGATAATATAAACCTATTTTAATTTCATTAAAGTGAATATACATGTGTTCTAAGTCATTATTTACATGATTATGTTTTGGAGCATTCATGCAATTTTCTATGTGTTAGTAAGATTGGTGTTCTTGACTCAATATGCATAGATTTGAAGAATATAACACACATTAAGTTGTTATATAGGGTATCACAGGTTAATTTTAATATATTTTTATTCATGATAAACTCCTATGAATGTGTGAAAAGTCAACGGTTCTTGATTGCTTTTTTAGGCCTATTTGTAGTTCTAAGTGAGCATATGAAAGTGGTTAGTTTGAGGTCTTTTGCCCTATATGGTGAAGTATAAATATCATGGTGATGACCCTAAGGTAAAATTTTTATATAAAATTTGATTTTTTTATATTTTTTATATGGAAAATGTGATTGTATTCTTTAGATATTTAAAGTAGACTTTCTGATAGTGAGAAGGCCTAATTATGAGTAAGTCTAATGGTGTGGTTCAAGGAGTGAAATGAGATAAATGGTCTTGGGGACATAAGGTAATATTATAAAGGGTATAATTAAATATTTTTTGAATTTTTTCATCCATTTTTTGAGGCTAAATATGTTCCAAGGTGGTCAAGGTAAAACATGTGTTTTTGAGAAGGCCTAATTGCATTAGGTCTCCTTTAGGCCTAATGGTGGTTTTTATCCTTATGAATGGTGAACGAACTATGTAGTGGTTGTTTCACTTATGAAAAGTGTTTTTTGATATATTAAAAGTGTGATACAACTATGGATAGGTTTTTTTCTGACCAAGGTATGTGAGATCAAGAGTCATGTATAAGAAGAAGGTATAATATACCTAATTTGACTAGTTAGAATATTAAGGAGAAAAATGAATAAAATAAAAGTTTGAAAACTAGGTAGAGGAATATAATACCATTATATATGTGTTTTTAATATTTAATTAAGTTATAATATTAATTATAAAAATGATGGTCAAGGTGATATGCCCTAAATCTATCAAGAAGAGATCTAGTTAAGCGAAGAGGTCTAATAGGTTGTTTAAGAGAGATATAAGAGTGTGAAGAGAAAAATAAGGTGTTAATAATTATTTAGGTGAGAAATAGGTGTGAAAATGTGATCATATGTTCCATGTTGTTTATTTTTATCTGATTTACCTAGGGGGTCAGTGCCTCATTGCAAGTTGGTGCTTTCTAAAGTCCTAGTTGAGTTAGTGCTTGACTAGTGAGGGGTTGGTTCTCCTTATGGGGTTGATGCCTCACTAAATATGGATTAATTATTTATAATAATTTATTAAAAGATATTTTTTATTTTATTTTATCCCCCATGAGTGTTTCCCACATATATCTTGTTTTTATATGTTGTATGCTTATGTAGATGCTTGGTTATGCATTGGTTGATGTATGTGTTTGAATAAATGCTTCATGAATAATAAGTGAAATTTAATGATTACTTTAAGGGAAATAATTCATCCCATCTAATTGGTTGTGATTATAACACCCAATATTAGTAATTCTTATTGCACAACATGTTTTCCTTTACTATTTGAAGGCTTTTGATAGTGACATTTCTATGATGATACAATTTATGGGAGGGATCACTTTGCCTAATGCATATGAAGTGGCCATTAAGGAAGATAATTATTTTATTTATGATAATAATATTTAAAAAATATGCCCTATTACTCTATTCCTTTATTTTTAAACCCCTATAGATATTTTTGCTCCCATTTCTACACCAAAACATAAGCCTATTTCCCTTAGTCAACCAAGTAAATCCAATGAGGTAGAAAGGATGAGGAATATGAAACAAAAGATATTAGGTATTAAGAAGATAATATAATATCAAAAAGTGAGTAATTTATAAATCCACTAACAACATAATCAGTCCTACCCTAAATATCAAGGTAATAAACCACCCTTCCAAGGTCATCCTCAAGGTCAAGGGCAGCTATTTCAATCCAAGTCATATAATGGATATAATCCCAATGATCCCTCCACCTTAATAGAATTAGTGACTAATAAAAAAAACCTTTCTCAAGAGAATTATGGTTAACCTTCATGGGATCAATCTTATGATCCATCTACCTGTGTTAATGAGTCCTTCAATCAAGCCTTCATGATAAATATAGGAACAATGCCAACCATGAATCAAGATGAGGTAACTAATGGAAGAGATAATAATAGGAAGAGTGTTCAAGTTAGGTATACCTTAGTCAATTGGAAGTAATATGACTCATGTGATGTGAAATACCAAGGGTAATCAATAAAATATCCAAGTCCTATAGTTGCAAACATAAGGGCTAAGAGAAAGGCAATTGTATAGGTTCAAGGGGATGGTCATGGTTCATAAATGAATGTTAAAACACTCCAAAGGGTATGTATGTATAATGGAGTTACAAGTACACAAGTAGATATAAGAAATCAAAATGATAAGAGTTATTTCATACCTTATAATTCTCAAGGTATAGGCAATACTATTCCTACTAGTGGACAAGCTAAGGTTAGTGTCTCTTTCACTAACATTATAGAACAAATGACGAGGTCTCATGTGAATCTACCCATGCAAGATATACTTTAAATGATTATAGAAGAATACCTACTCCAAGAAGAACTATCCAAACTTGATTTGGTAACCAAGCAACCTATTGGGAAGGAGACAACCTTGACAAACACATTGAAGCCTAATGAAGGATAGTCAAATAAAGTTGAAAAGGTACAAAAAACTCATTTATTCTATCTATCTATCATAATTAGAGATGATTTGGTTTACAATTGTCTTATTAAAAGTGGATCTAGTACTTGTGTCATGCCAAGTTGAACTTGAAGTATGAGCCTCATTTGAAAAGAGTGTTACAATTGGATGGGTCATCTACGAATACCATTGGCATAATGAAAGGTTTGAAACTAGATCTTCATGCTTGTCTTAATTTCACTATTCTTCAAGATGTTTTGGTTCTTGAAGTGACACTCCACTTTGACCTTTACTTATCAAGAGAGTTTACTATTAATATTTGGGGATAACTAACTTTAGATTGGTCCTACATGGTTTTTAAGACTAGGTATGATGTTAAGGTGTTAATTAAATCTAAACCTCTATCTAGTTTTCATGTAAAACTAGATGTGCCTTATACATCTAATATGAATTGTAATGCCATTGAAGAATAAAATCATCCTAGTGATCAATAAACTCTAACACTTATTGATGGCATATATAACTTATACCTTGATGAATGGGGATTTACGTCATATGGATTTGAATAAAATGCTCTTGGTACTTACATGCTCCATGAGGAATGTGATACAACTCTTAAGGTAGATTCTGATGACACTCTAGAATAATTTACATGGGACAACTATATTTTGCACATGGATGATGATGTTCATATCCCAAATATGATAAATCATGATAGTCTTAGTGAGAATTCAATTATGATTACCAAAGATGATAATGTTCATGAGAATGAACCTTAAGAGGAGGTAGATGATATGTGGTAAGAATTCAATGTCATAGTATAGGAAGTTGAGGAGGTAAGTAGGTCTTCAACTCTTCAAAAGGATTACAAACTTGATGATGAGGTCAACTACATACCAAATAAATATAAAGAAGAGATTGAGGTATCTACCAATCAGTAACTAACCTTGTCAGACCATGAAGTGTTTGATGATTATAAAGAGGATTTCCTTGATAACTCTAAAAATAAGCATATCATATTTCAAATGCATTCAAAGTTGAAAGAGGTTTCATAACTCTGAATGATTAGATTGAGGAACACCAATTGGACATGATATAAGTCAAGCAAGATGGAATCACAAAAAAGCCTCCCAAAAGGCTATATGGAGTGTTCATGAGAGATCCAATTGATACACTTGTAGTTAATAGAGTATCCAATAATGGTAAGTCATTTGACTATCTACATAAGTGTTCATTGAAAAGTATTCATCATATGAGGGTTTGTTTTCATGGAGCATTAGTGATGCTAGAAGCATTGTCTTTGACCCTAGTTAAATAAATGATGGTGTTGTTTTTCACCTCAAGTGTCTTAAGGTCTTGTACATATTAGGACAGGTGTGTGTTTTATTTTGAGTTTTTTGTGTTTTCCCTAAGTGCTTAGAGAGCACAAATGTGTTTTTTGGTGTCTTGTTTTGTGTGTTTATTTCCTATTTTTTGTTGGTGTGAATTTGGTGTATTTTAGAAGCTTTTAGTGTTAATTTTAGTATATGGGTGACTCCATTGCCCAAGGATATGAGAAGGAAACTGGTCCTTAGCATAGTAGTCATGATATCCCCTAGAAATCATGAAAATGTTGACCAAATTTGACACTAGGTCAAATTAAGTCAACCCCCCTGCATATTCAAACTTTACATATGATATTTATAGGTTTCAAAGTGGTCACAGGGTGATAGATGAGGTCTTATAATATGTTTTTATCCTTATCACATTTGTCACTTATATTAAAATCCTTTTATGTCACCTTTTAGTCATTAAAATGGGATTGTATAGTTTCCCATAAAAATAAAAATGTGTCAAGAAGAAATATAATATGTGTCATGTCATAGAATTTTATAGGGAAGTTTTGAAACTAAAAATTTGTAGGTTAAACATATAAAGGAGACCAACTACAAAAAGGGTAGTTTTAGGTAGTTGTATGGACTATAGGACTCATATAGAATGTGTAGAAGCTTCAAGAAGATGTCATAAAATCCTCATAGGTTATTTATAGGATCATATGGTTTTAATAGGTTTAAAATTGAGAAAAAATAGTTTATCTTTCCTATCACTCTCTTGGACAGGTCAAAATAGTTTAACAATTTTTTATTTTTATACTGAAGAAGAGGAGTTGGAGTGAAATTCACTTAGGGGATGTTATTAGTCATCATGAGATCCCATTCCATGGTCATGTTTTTTGGATTGATTTTCTATAATGTATGAATAATCATTGATATTGTTAGCACCTCCAAGCTTCCTACACATTCTAAATGGCTTAATTTTCTCATTTGTTTGCATTGATCCATGGGAACCAAGTGTTTTATGTGGACTTGAAGAGTATGTTCATCATTATCATGTTAATTTCAACTAGTTATACATGTGTGGTCATAATAATATAGGAAATACAATTCTCCTTATATTAAAGGTGAGTACCATTGAGGTCTATAGAACAATGTTTCATTAGTTACAAAGTTTGTCCTCTTATGAGTGGCTTTAGATCAAAGGTAATGCACTCATTTTCAACCTCTTATAGTACGGTGATGGTCTGAATAGAATTCAATATACCAAGATAAATCTCAAATATTTTGAAACCAAATGAGGTTCAAGATTGAACTCACATATAAGTAGACAATCACCTATAAGACTATGTAGGATTACTAAGATAGAGTGTTGATGAATTTTGGAGTTTCAAGGTTTTGAAGAGATCCTCAAGATGAAAATAATAGGATTGATCCATTGAAAATAGGTTGGAGGTTTGTAGTGAGAATCATCTTCAAGATCAACTTAGTTAAGACCAATTCAAGCAACACCTATAGGTGAAAAATTGAAAAAGTTACAAAGAGGGAAGTTTTAACTTAAATTATCCAAAAATTATTCTTCTAATACACTGTAACATCTCATGGTGAGGGTCTATAAGATCTTAGTAGGTCTAACAGTTTCATCCTAGTAGTCTAGACCTAGATGTATCATATGAACATAAAAGGAGGTTGATTTGTCAAGGGAGAAGGATGGTTGAATGAGTTTTTAAGTCAGTCAAAATATTGATTGAAAATTAAGTGACTTACAATACCGTTTGACCAAAATTAACAATGCAACTTATAAGTAACTCCTAGTGCATTAAGGGTAAGGAATGGTTGCATGATATCAAGGTAGGAATGAGTTCAACCAGGTATGAAATGGTCCTAGTTACCTGAGGAGAAACTAAAAACATGAAAAATAGTAATTAGACACACATTACCACCTATAGTAACATCTCATATTCCCTAGTTAACACCTATAGTTTGACTTCTACTGTAAACTAGTGTAACCTAATGGAAAACATAGGTTTGGTTGATATAAAAAGGTATAAGTTGAGGATGGTAAATTATAAATCATTATAAAAATGATAATATCATAATTAATGCGATATTCAAAGAGATATTAAATAAAACATAGGTTGAACAAACTAGTTCAAAGCCTCAAACTTAGTCTACCAAATCGTACACATAGTCACAATTTCAAGAAGCTAGTATGGATAGTTTGAAGTATTAAGGGATCTTGAGGTATGATAAAGATTTAAACTTGATATAGTGTGTAAAAATGACTTTAAAAATATATCCAGTCTCATCTGGGTTAATCCAATAGGGTAAGTGTCCTTTATTTTATCTTAGATAAAAGGCACTCCATGAATAAAATAGTTTGTAGACCTAGTATACATGAATGGTGAAAGGATGAACAAGATATCCAACAAGCACTATAATATGGTGTATAAGGTTGGATTTAAGGTGAAAAAAGGTTTAAAAGTCCATAAAGTCACTATGAACACTCAGATTGGTCAAATACTTAGGAAACATAGTCTTGTAAACTAGGCCTAAAATTAGGCACAAACCCTCAAGGTGCCTAACTTCACTCATATGATTCCAAGCCATGTGATAATTTTTATGGGAGATTGGAGGGTTTATTGGATCCATAAATTTCTAGAGGAAAACTAAAATTGGCCATTTTGACCTAAATATATCTCAGGGCTATCTAGAGTGCAAGCAACTAATCGAGAAGCCATTTTATTTCACTCATATCTATATGAAAAACATGCATGGTGTCTTAATCACTTAGAGATAGTTGAGGGAGGTATTGAAATCAAACTCAATAGAATTGGTTTGAGGGTTAAGGGCTTAACCTTTATGAATCATTGTTAAGAACTTGAATGACCTAAAACCCTCATCAAACCCTCTCAAGAACTCAATGAAAAAGACATGAATGGAAATGCATCCATAAGGGGTAAATTAACCTAGAAGATGATTTGGACTTGCTTTATATTCTCTCAGGCTCTTTGACATTTAGTTATTTTGTATCGTCACTTGTACTATGAGGCAAATCTTTTTATGAAAGAATTGAGTTGAATTAGAGGTGCATAAGGGAATAGTTAAATTAAAATCATAGTATACGGTGTGTGGATATGTTTTATAACTCCTCATACCTAATTCTCACCTTAGTCAGGCATGAAAACCCCTTTGTTAGAGTAGTTGTTGTAGGTAGTCTTGAACAAGATAGTGAGAAATAAGGTGACTATCAAGTTGATGATAAGAGGTGTGTGTTTTAATTTCATTGAAGTCCATATGATGGAATATAATTCAAATAAGGTCTTAATATATGCCTAACATATATAAAACAAACCTTATTGAACATTTTAAGGTTACCCTAGTGACAAATGTGAGGATTCAAGCCTAGAAGGCTAATGAGTGACTGCAAGGAAGTGACAACAAGTGTCAAAAAGGGGGTCATTAGTTTGGGGGTATATCATGACTATACAAAATAATGTTTCTACTCTCACAAGTCAGAATGCATGTGTCAACAAATTCCAAAATTTTTATAAGCAGATAGTTAACTCCTAATCAAGAGGGCAGTTTTAAGAAGAACATGGAATGTCTCTAACCTAACCTCAATAAGATGTTATATTTTAGATTGAAACATGTTTAAGAGGACCTCATGACTTATTACCTAACTATATTTTCTTGCATTGTAATAGGTTTTCAAGCCTTGACACTTGGAATGATGACTGTCCAATGTCACTTCTTCTCTCTCCTCTCTTATGTTCTATATGTTGAAACCATTTTGGCCTTGTAAACAATCCAAAATTGATATGGAAAATACATACTATTTTTACATCTTGTTTTGAATTTGAATAAATTTTTCTCAAGTTGGTTTAGTCTCTACAATTCTTGCCTAAGTATGTCAAGTGGTCTATATGGATAACTAGTGATGAATGTCTTCTCCTTGTTTCCATTTTGATTTTGCATGCATTATGTGATGAGCTCAAAATATAGCTCATTCTGACACAAGAATTCTTTTGAATCATCTCAAATAGGATACTATCTTATTTAAATCATAGGTTGTTAAGTAACTATTATATGAAAAATAGGTATTTGTTTTGTTTATGATTAACCAAAGACTAAACCTACACTTTGCAATTAATGTCTAACATAATTACATGTTTTAGTGATTGTCTGATTAAAAGGAATGCTCAAAGATAGGTGATTCTAGAAACATATAAAGGAAGTTCAATTTTGATTTCCATTTGACAAAGTTTTAGACTCATAGGCAACGCCATTCCTTAGAAAGAACAAATCTACAGACTCCATAGGCTCAAAACTATGGACTCTATAGGCTCAAAACTACTGACTCTGCAGGCTCAAAACTATGAACTCTGCAGGCTCAAATCTACAGACTCCACAGGCTCAAATCTACAAATTTTGCAGGCTCAAATCTATGGACTCCATAGGCTGAAATATACAAACTCAACATGATGGAATCTACAAACTGTATAGGTCACTTCTTCCTACTTTGTAGGGTCAACTCTAAGGACTCAATGGAGACAAGGAGTTGAATGAGCCAATTGGTAACTAAATAAAAGGAGAAGAATCATTCCATCTAGTGTTTTCCAATAAGATCGATTGTTTTCTATTTTGAAGGATTTGTTCATAGTATTTTAAGACATCTAGATTCTAATTATATTAAAAAGTGATACTCCTATTTTCTATTATAATTGGATTTCTAGGAAATCCAATCTCCTGTATTCAGATGATTAGATTAACTAGGAATCCCTATTTTACGGCATATCTATTCTAAGTTAGTTGTATCAACATATAATGATGAACATGTTACATTCAAACATATAACAGATAATAGAGAATATAGAAGATAGTTTTAAGAAGGTGTGTTACAGAATATAGTCTAGCTATAATTATTTGTATGAATTATTATTAAGGTTGATTAAATTTTGTTCCTAAATCTGAAAGGAGCAAGGGCCCACTCTGCTCAGACTCAAGAATTGCTACAGGTATTTAGGTAATCTTATGTTAATTCTTAAATTTAAGTTAATTAGTATTTTGGTAATAATTGAATTTCTTTAATATAATTAGATTCAAAAAGCATAAAGTATTCCTTTATTCAAAGTATTTCTTTTCCAGCAAGTGTGTTATTTATTTTAAACAACAAGTGTATTATTTCTTTTCTAGAAAGTGTGGTATTTATTTTAAACAAGTGTGTTATTTATTTTCTAGCATAGTGTGTCATTTCCTTTTTAGTAAATGAGTGGCTTGCAAAGTTCTTTTGTTTATTTCTAGCAAGAGTAAAATCATGTGATGTCCCTTACTTAGGGCCTCTTTTATCTGCACAAAAGCTCTGATACCACTGTAATGTCCCTTACTTAGGGCCTCTTTTATCTGCACAAAAGCTCTGATACCACTGTAATATCCCCTCCAAAATAGAAAATATAACAACACAAAAAACTTTGAACAAGATATAACTTCGGTTGAATAAATTCAGAATGATCACAATAATATAGTCTCTGAATAGCAAATTACAAATCTTATCACTTGTCCTTTTAAACTATTACAATTGCAGTCCTTTCTCATGCATATAAATATGAAATACAGTCTTAAAAACCCTAGCTTATCAAAATTGGAAGTGAAATCTGAATCTAAAGGGTCTCGGCCTTTCTGTGTCGACACACAGACGCCGTCGTCGGTCGATATCTCGCCGACGTCAGTCTCTGTCGGTCGGCTTTCTGCCGACGTCGGTCTTCAGTCGACCAATGTCGATCACCGGAAGCTTTCTCTGCCGATGTTGGTTCCTGATGCAGATCTGTACGGACCTGTACGGACTTGGTACGGCTGCCAACCTGTCTGTTCTTAACCCCTGATAGCTGAACCTAATGATCTCATGAATATAGACTCTAACACCAAAATCTATCTCTGTATAACTTATTGGATCAAAAACTAAATAACAAAATACCTGTAATACTGTGATAACTTCTGAGTGAAGTTATCTCTCAACCCTGGAATTCTGTGATAACTTCTGGATGAAGCTATCTCTCAGATCTGTATCTCTATGATAACTTTTGGATGAAGCTATCTCTCAATTTGGCAATAAATCAGCTGATATCTCACAGCCTCTAAATCACACACAATGAAGAGAGAACGTTCTTCACTGCAATGGAATCCTGGAACCCTTGGCTTAGTCTTCACAGAAGAATTTCTTCAATTTTCAATAATCAATAATCTATGCATACCTGAATAATGGCCTCCATGAGAAACCCTTATACCCTCAAAAAGATATGCTTGCCCTAATTAGGGTTTTCTTAAATTAGAATTAGGGTTTCTAATTAAAAATAGGCTAAATAATTAATATTTGATTAAATCAATCAAATATTAATATCTCCCTCAATACATGTCGAATCCTCGAACCGATCGAAGCTAGTGAATCAGGGAGTGATTCCACACATAACCATATCAAAATAAAGGCGCTCCGCTGCATATCAAATATCCCTAAAAAGTAGGAGCTCATGCCAAATGTGTCCAAAATAAGTTGAATGAAAATCAAATGTAGAAATTCTGTGAATCAAAGTCAATCCAAGCTCCATTATGACCCTCTATCCATCCTATTAGCCTACGAAGGTCGTATAATAGGCCAATCATCAAATCTATCAATGTCCATGAAAAAGGGGACATGACAATCCGCCCCTCCAAAAATTGCTTGTCCCCAAGCAATCTCGAAACAATGAACTACTCGATCCACCTGGATCCCAAATGTAGTCATGATCTACACTGATGAAAATCAATGCAAATACCTACAATATCATTAGTAGTAGAACAAAGAGGAGCCCATAATCAAATTGGCAAACACAACTCAATCAATCTCTGAAATCAAAACTGCCCTAGATGTGTTGATACTGTAGGCTGTGTAATTGGCAACTGCAAATTCCATCTACAAAAGATGATGTTAATCCATCCCATAACTGATCCCTTTGTAACGGTGGCACAACCAACTGTACCATACTGTCAAATGTGTGAGAAGAATCAATCTGGAGACTCGACTCCACTGGTATCCCAAACTCCTTAGAATTAGGTACTCCCAAGTCTTGAATATGTGTGTGAGCCTCAACCACATGCTCCTCATAAGTAGCTATAGAAACATACTCATCACCAACACTCAGTGTACTAACATCTGAGTACACCTCCACACTTTGAATGCAAGCATCAAACTCATCCTCACTGTCTAACTCCTGAGTTAGACTCATCTTAAGACAAAGCTCATCCACAACATCCTCAACTACTCTTGCCTGTGAAGATAATGCAGATAAATCATTACCTGAAGATGTGTTAATATCTCCCTGTACTGGATCAGCATGACTGTCAAACTCATCATGCAAGTGGCTGCATGTCATAGGGAAAGCACTACGCTCCTTGGGCCTATTAATTAAATTCTTTAACCACATACAAGCTCTAGGTGAGACATTTCTCCCTTTTGTCTAGACATACCATAAATCTTCTACCAAAAGTTTAGAAATTTTATCCTCCTCCTCAAACAAGATTGTGAACATAATAGAGTGCATTGATGCCAATATATTGCTAGAATGAAACTCATCTAAAATATTCCAAAATATTTTAAACATCATGTGAATTTCACCAATACAACCTACTAACATCATAATATTTTCAAATCCATACCTTGCAAAAGTGTCAAGTAATCTCGCCCTCTTTGAGAAATGAGAGTCTCTAATGTCACCCAACTTTTCGAAGCTTTTCACCATGGCATGAAGTACCTCTCTCATAATCCAATCATCATAAAAATTAAAGCCAGCTATTATTCTCATGATTTCACTAATACAAGAGAGAGTTGCAAGTCTTACCACCTCATCATGATGTCTCAATAATCGGTGCTTCACCAAAGAATCAAACGCTGGAGATAACACTATTTGTATCTCATAAGAATTTGATTGCTCAACCTTGCTTAAATAAATTTCTAACTCCTCCAGAGTTTGTAGAAGGTCATCTGCTTGCTGTAATGGATTTTTTAACTTCTCCTTTGCATTGTGCACTCTTTCTTCCAAATCTTTGACACTTGTTAGCGCCATGCTGATACCCAAACTACCCAACAGGATGGCAAGACATTAGCTCTGATACCACTGTGATGTCCCTTACTTAGGGCCTCTTTTATCTGCACAAAAGCTCTGATACCACTGTAATGTCCCTTACTTAGGGTCTCTTTTATCTGCACAAAAGCTTTGATACCACTGTAATATCCCCTCCAAAACAAGAAATATAGCAACACAAAAAACTTTGAACAAGATATAACTTCGGTTGAATAAATTCAGAATGATCACAATAATATAGTCTCTGAATAACAAATTACAAATCTTATCACTTGTCCTTTTAAACTATTACAATTGCAGTCCTTTCTCATGCATATAAATATGAAATACAGTCTTAAAAACCCTAGCTTATCAAAACTAGAAGTGAAATCTAAATTTGAAGGGTCTCAGCATTTCTGTGTTGACACACAGACGTCGTCGTCAGTCGATATCTCACTGACGTCGGTCTCTATCGATCGGCTTTCTGCCGACGTTGGTCTTCAGTCGACCGATGTCGGTCACTGGAAGCTTTCTCTGCTGATGTCGATTCCTGATGTGGATCTGTACGAACCTGTACGGACTTGGTACGGCCGCCAACCTGTCTATTCTTAACCCCTGATAACTGAACCTAATGATCTCATGAATATAGACTCTAACACCAAAATCTATCTCTGTATAACTTATTGGATCAAAAACTAAATAACAAAATACCTGCAATACTATGATAACTTCTGAGTGAAGTTATCTCTCAACCCTAGAATTCTGTGATAACTTCTGGATGAAGCTATCTCTCAGATCTGTATCTCTGTGATAACTTATGGATGAAGCTATCTCTCAATTTGGCAATAAATTAGCTGATATCTCATAGCCTCTAAATCACACACAATGAAGAGGGAACGTTCTTCACTGTAATGGAATCCTGGAACCCTTGGCTCAGTCTTCACAGAAGAATTTCTTCAATTTTCAATAATCAATAATCTATGCATACTTGAATAATGGCCTCCATGAGAAACCCTTATACCCTCAAAAAGATATGCTTGCCCTAATTAGGGTTTTCTTAAATTAGAATTAGGGTTTCTAATTAAAAATAGGCTAAATAATTAATATTTGATTAAATCAATCAAATATTAATATCTCCCTCAATACATGTCAGATCCTCGAACCGATCGAAGCTAGTGAATCAGGGAGTGATTCCGCACATAACCATATCAAAATAAAGGCGCTCCACTGCATATCAAATATCCCTAAAAAGTAGGAGCTCATGCCAAATGTGTCCAAAATAAGTTGAATGAAAATCAAATGTAGAAATTCTATGAATCAAAGTCAATCCAAGCTCCATTATGACCCTCTATCCATCCTATTAGCCTACGAAGGTCGTATAATAGGCCAATCATCAAATCTATCAATGTCCATGAAAAAGGGGACATGACAAATCATTAGTTCTAGGAACATTTCTAGATAAGGATAGATTAGAACCAGCACAACACCCCCACATAGTATACATCTAGATCTACTATCCTAAGCCTTATTTCAAATAGCTTTGGACACTAGCCCTAGTTGATAAGACATCAATCTGAGTATTGATTAAATGAGAGTTATAACAACAGCTCGTCATTATGTGAGTATCATTTCTTATAACAAGTCTCATGAAGTGTATGTGTTTGTTAGGTGTATTTTTAAGTGTGAAGGAGATTATTAGTGTCTAATATTATACTTCTTAGTTACCCACCTTTGAATATGCATAGTAATCTATCTCCATGTAGAAACACTTATGCTAGAAGAACCTTGAGTTGAGATTAGTTTTATTAGTATGCCTTCTTAGTGTCAATGCAAATATGTTTGTGGAATTATCTTTTGTATATCATCTTAATTAGTATAGGTTGATTTTATTTTTCCTTCTTCCCTTTTTACCCCCAATAATTATTAGTCTATTGTAGTGTGTGAGCCTAAAAGATAGATAAAAGGAGATAGCCCTTCAAATCTAGATATCTATCTCTTGTAGTAACTTATCTATATGTAAAGATAGTTCTATGTTATCCCAAATTTGAGAAGGTCTAATTGAATTCTCTAGGGTGAAAATTTGGGATATAATAGAAACTATTTCCAAAGGTAGATGATTTTCTTTGAGTTGGATAACTTCTTCTCCCAATTCATTCTAGCCATAATATCTAAAATATTTATCATTAATGATTTGAGATTCAAATTATCCTAAAATAGTCAAGAATTGTACAATCTACCAGTCATCTTCAAACACCTAGTAATTATACGTAACACAAAAACCTATGGGAAAGGCATGAGCTCTATAGAAACTATTTGTAACTTGGATTGTTATAATGGTGCCAAATTGGTAGTTGAAGTAGATCATGAATTAGCTACTTGGTTTTGTTCTCTAGGAAATGCCATTATATTAAACACTTCAAATGATTGAATAAAAACTTGGGCTTGATATTTATATATTTTAAGATATGACAACATGTATTGGTACTTGAACCTGACCTAATTAATCACTAGCTCTGAATATCAACAAATTGGTAGCTACTTAGAATTTTCTTAAGCACAAACTGTAATCCCAGGATGAGTGCCTCATACTCTACTCTATTTTTCATGAAATGGAATTACAATCTATACACTATTAGGTGATTATTACCCTATGGGTCAATCAATTCAACACTAAAAATTGATCCTTACTTAGGTCTTGCATCATCAAAATGAAGATTCTATAATTATGAAGAGTCCATAATTGTTAAGGTCCATAAAATTCTTGGTCTTGAATTTCATATCTCATGGTGAATGTGCAAATCCATAGATTAGGACATTTATAATTAACCTCTTCATTATTATCATTGTATTTTATGATGGGAGGTTTCTTCCTAAGTTTTTAATTAATTCAAATTTAATTTATAATCCCTCTCCATGGGAGTTATATGTTGGAAAAGTTTGTCACCACATATTTGTAACACCCCACTTGGATTTACTAGGATAATGTAATAGTTAAATAATAATAGTAATTCCATGCATTCTTTCATTAGATTTCACCATGAGAATATAATTAGTGATCCTAGTATAACACACTAACTATGTTAACCACAAAATAAACATGTAAAACCTATTACTTATTGATCACTAGAATCATATGAAACAAAACATAACTGTATTCAATCCAAAAAGTAATTACATAAAATCCAACCACAACTGATACAATAATACAACCACTGCTATCAATGTACAATGAGTAATTAATTACATTTCCAACTAGAATAATGTTTCAATAATACATACAATACAATATACATGGTTCCATAGAGCACAAATCTCATGAATTCCATTATATCTAATAATATCGAGTGTAGTCTCCAAATAATTACTATTGTGGGGAGGGAGAGCATCATCTAAGAACTTTTCCACACCAACCAAGGACCATTGATCCCCCACATAATCCCCCAACTAGGGAATGCCCCTCCTTTTATAAATGGGTTGATAGTGATGGTGTGAGAATCTAGAGATATAAGCTAGTACCTGTGTGCTATAGTATTTCTAATACATGATGTGTACCATCAAAAAAATATATTTTAACATGATATCACACAAACATATAAATCATACATATGAAATGACAATGTTTAAATAAAAATTACTTTGGCCAAATTTTTTAAACAGTTATTGATCTATAGGATCAATCAAATTCATACACAACAATTGATTGGATTACCTTCATCTGGCATTGGTGATACTAAGTAATCTAGTGAAGTTTGGCTCATGACTTAGTACCAATAATGTGAGATTTGGTTAATATAATATATAACCAATAGATTCAAATAGATTACTTCCTACTAGCATATATAAACATGCTAAATATATGAATAGTCAATAATACATACATTTAGTTGGACAAACATATGCAATGAATCTAATCTATCATATTTATCACATAAATAATAAGCATAACAAGTACAATTTATACAAACAAGGTATAATATATATTTAGACTACATGTTTCTAATATTTGTAAGTAAATTTAAATTTAGTACATTCTAAGATAAACAATAATATCATAGTCTAATATTTTTATGTACACATTACTCAATTACAAACAACCAGTCATAATAATTTCAAAGATTAAATAACTCATTAACAAAATCATAATATTTCATTTATATAACCTATTATGATTTTAGGAGCCTCCATGCATATAAGTATAGTGTTTTAACCCCCAAGATTCTATGACTTAATTTAATAGTCAATAAACTATAATTATAGGCATGTATCCCAATGTACAAATATAAGCTATATATGTATACAAGTACCTATGTTCTCACATAGATATATTTCATATATTTATGCACCTTGAATAATAAGTAACACATAATGTATATGTTCTAATACACAAATACTTTTCTATCACACTAACAATAACTTCTATTTTTTTATAGAACTTCATGTGTTTCAAAAAAACCTTTTAACTATTAAAAAAATAGAAATCAAGATCTAGCATAGGGTCCCAACATTTTTGAACCCCTATTTTAATCACTTATTTCATTTGAAAAGTCATAATTTGATTATGATAAAACCCATACAAAGTCTACTACCCTATAAACATTATCCTTAATTATTGAAAACAAAGTACTATATATAATAAACCATACAGACTTATATTCTACCTTTGTTGTTTATTGGAGGTTTATACTTATTACCAAGTTTTTATAAGTATCCATTAAATTAAACTGATATACTATATAAATTCATTTTGAACTGTATAACATACAACCCTTACACAGTCTATAAAAACATTTAAACTTCCTATGCTTAGTACAATATAATAACATAAGTGTCAATCCAAGTTTGAACCTATTGATTTATAAAAAAATTAAAAACTCATATGCATATATATACATTACTAGTTTCCATATTGAACATCCACCTATATGTTCTCACATTATATACAAGCCATATGCCCTGTATATATATGGATGCAAAATCTAGTTATTCCATTTCCTAATTTGACACCTTTAACCATTATATGTATATGATATTAATGATCTAAATAGATTATAACAATCACCTCTCATATCACATAATTATTTATTAAGAATACAAAGTTGACATAGAATATATCCACTTACTATTTCCATTCAAAGACAGTTCTACATATTTTCCTTCTACCCAAGCAAAACTAATATTTATAGACATAGCTTTCACACTATATTTTGTATGTGTATATAGCCTCATACTTATGCTCATAGTTTTAAAAGATGAATATATACATAGTTCATATATCCTCACTATTTAAATGACAAATATACACATAGTTCATATATATATGTATGTATGCATATATATATATATATATACATAGTTCATATATATGTATATACATACACATATATACATAGTTCACATATCCTCACTATTTAAATGACAAATATACACATAGTTCATACACACACACATACGTATATATGTATGTATGTATGTATGTGTATATATATATATATGCATATATATATATATGTATGTATGTATATATATGTATACACACACACATATATATATACATATATATACATAAATACATACATGTGTGTGTGTGTGTGTGTGTGTGTACACACACACACACACACACACACACACACACACACATATATATACATATATATATATATATATATATATATATATATATATATATATATATATATATATATATATTCTCACAATTTGAATAACAAATTTATACCCCAATAATTTAAAATACACATAGTCATCTTAATAGGTATACCAAACTCTAAATGAACTTTGATAACAAGAAAAACATAGAACTTTTATATCAATCTATTCAATCATCAATTTAACTCAGGCTTCACATTTTTACCCCACTTGATAAATTCAAAGTATACACACAGTCATGTATTATATATATACTCAACATGTCTATATATCTATCTGAGTATATATGTATGTATATATATATATATATATATATATATATATATATATATATCAAGGGTCAAAACTAAATCTCATTCATAGTAAAACCATCAGCTTGTTGATGCCTGAATATGTATCACAAGTGCCTAGAGTTTTCAAGAACACTTCTCATTTTAGAATTCTAATAATTTAGTGCATAATTTGTATGTTGTTATAATCTTATTATCTATTGATGGAATAGAGGCAAAGCAAGTGGACTATTTCACAATAATTATAATGTTTGGTGGTTTGGAGCCACCGTGGCCAAATAGTTCATGTATGTAAAATATGAAGTATGATATGCTAAGAATGGTGAATTATGATCAATAACTAATATAAAGACTAATCTAAGATAGATATTTAAAATTAAAATTAATCTATATTGATAAAGTTAAAAAAAGAGCAAAAAGAAAGGTAAGGTAGAGAAGAGATGTTGTTTATCTTCATTCCAAACATCATGACAAAGTTTAAATATCATCTAGACATGTACTTAACCAATGCATGACATGGATTAGTGTAAGATTAAATCCTATCACACATCTAGGAAACATATAAAGAATGTGTGAAATAATGCAAATAAGAGCCAAGTTCACTTTAAATATTTACCCCTGAAAGCAAACAACATAAGCCCAAATGTAAGAAGAGTAAGAAAATGAAATGAACCTAAGAACTTTCAATTAACCTAACATTGACACAAGTTAATAGCTCTACATTCAAATGTACACACCAAGAATTCATAAGAACCATTCAAATATATAATTCAAAATAAAAAAGTGAGAGAGAAGCCAAGATAACAAAAGATAAGCAAATTTGGATAAACTTTGCAAAATTTCTTGCTTATATTAATTGGTCAAAATTTATAATTAGTTTTGGCTCAAAAAACTCCCCCCTCCTTTTATTATGGTCAATACCTCTTTATATAGACCTTTCATAAGGTATTTCAGTTTGTCATGTCAAAATTTAAGGGTATTTATCCTTTTACAATCTTTTGAGAACCCTTTAGATATTCTAAATGACTAATCTATGGGCAATGTGCTTTACAATTTGCACATGCCTTTATAAAAGAATATTTTCTTTTCAAAAGTATACAAGCTCAATTACAAAAAAATTATTCCTATCTTAACTAACTTGGAGACCCTTGTGATGTCATAGTCTTTTTCCTTTCCCATAGAATCTTCATTCTATAATGTTGTTCATTGATTAGATAGAGATCAATGATAGGTCTCATGAACAATTCTTTTTCTTGATCTTCTAGGCCCTTGAGATCCCTCTCAACCCTTTCCAAATCTTTTTTGATGTCCCTAGCATCTCCTATATTTTATTCTGATGATAAAAGTAGGTCCATGACCTTCTTGTTATCAACCCTTATTTTCCCTTATCCTTGATTCTTTACTTATTTTATGAATTGAGTAGTTTTGTGCTTGAAATCCTCATCAATTATTAGATCCAAGGGACTAAGTGTGGTATTCTACTTGATCAAGCTATCAAATGTGTGAAACATTTTATCTTCTTTCTATTTGAGGTCCTTATAAATTTCCTCCAACTACTTAGACCAACTACTCAGGGCCTTGATCTTATCAATTAATATAACCATATCCATATTTAGGTGGGCTAGGCTAACTGTCCTGAATTTAGGGATTTATTTTTTAGTCAAGCCTTTGATCAAATCCTTCACTTGGTAGCTCAAATCCTACCATTAGCCAACTTGGCTATAGCCATGGTGATTTTTTTATCCACTACCTCTTGCTTGGTTTTGACTGACTTTAAAGAATTAAATAAATCAATCATGGTTTCCTCAAATTGCTTGAATCTATCTTCTTTGATTGACAAGATGGATTTTTCTTTTAGGTTCATGTTCTACTACAAGATGACCTTGATCATTCTATGCAATTGATATGTTTTATCCTGAGCCATTTTAAGGACATTTTCTTTAAATATTGGGTCTTTTCCAAGCTTTTGTCCTTTAATTGGAGTCAATCCAATAAAGGTTCCACTTTTTGGAAAGTTAATTCCTCTGCACTAACCATGGCCTTCTTTTCAATTACCCTCTACAAACTAGTAGTGGTTGGTTTAAATTTGACACCAATTGAAGATTCTATCACATTTAGAGCTAGGGTATCCATTTGTGCTCTACTTGATTCTCCTAAAGAAACCATTCTTTTCTCTTCTTCCTTATGCAATGCAACTATCCATGGCTTGACTTTCTCATGCACTGGAATATTAATTGATTACATCAATGCCTAAGGATGGTACATAGTAGGTACCTTTTATAATTTTCCATAGATGAAGCATTCAAGAATGGTTAGACCTTGAATCAAGTTTTCTTCATTAAAGATATTGATTTCACTCAAAAGATGAGTGAAAGTAACCTTGGGATTCTTGGTTTTAACTAGGATAATGACCAATTCAACTTTTGTTTTGGGGGCGTCTATAGGAATTAAGTCTAACACTTCCTTTCCCTTTTCTTCTTTGGCTTTCTCCATTTATTCATCCTCAAATTGATATCCTAGTGATAACATTTTTAAAGCATCTTCAATTATGTTACCAGGGTCTAGTGCTACCATATGAACCTCCTCCATTGATGATATTTGATCCTCTACTTGAGTTGAAGAAGATGAAATTTCATCAGGCCTTATTTCCACTGGACTTTTCTCAATCTGTGCCTCAGGTCTAAACTTTGTTTGTAACTAGGTTGGTGGAGGTCTAAAAGGTGCACTAGTCAGGAAATGGTACTACCTTGGCCCCAATCACTATTTTTCATTATTCCCCTTTTACTCCCTCTACATTATAAACTTTGGTTTGATGTTGTGATTTTTTAATCTAAAGGTGACCTCAGAGAATGAATAGGCCTTTGTATATATGAGGTCAAAAAGACCAGGTTGATGATCATAGGGTAGATTTTTTCCCTTGCATTTCAAGTGTTCTTTAACCCTTCCCTATGGATCCCACTAGCTTAGTTCATCAATTTGTAGATTAAAGGAGCTCCTATGTCTAGAATTAAACTTAATTTTGTACCATTACACAAAAATAGTCCTTGCAATGGTCAAGAGGAGGCTATGAATCAGTCCCTTCTCTTAGTTTTACACAAACCATCTATCCCATTGCATATTTGGCAAACCACCTCCTACTCAACTAACTTAATTAACACATGGAATGGTAATCTAAGAGGAGTGAATTGTGTCCCTTTAATCCTAATGATTATTTAATCTAGATATAACCAAATGTCTCCCATGGCCTCAATTTATTTTTTGGTCAAGGGGATAAATCTTGATATTGGATTCCTAGTTATGGCCTTGGTTAGGGCTAGATAAATGCAATCACAAATGAAGTGGATGTGGTCCCTATATTTGAATATGTGAAACTTTTAATAGTATTAGGAGATTGTCTATATCCCATTAGGTGACCATTCCCTTAAGTTAGGGATCTTTATGGTAGCAATCAAGGCATCTAGGAGGTATGACATTATGTAGAATTGGTTCTTAGTTTTCTTCATGATTGAAAAGATCTACCTACTTAAATAAGTGTTGATCACTTCACCAAGGGGAGGGGTGAGCTATTTATCAACCATAAAATAGACTAAGGGTACCCATATTTTGTCCACATATGTGATGGTTGAATTTCCACATAACCTATTCATCATAGTCATTATCATTATTATCCTAGGTCTGAATTGGCCAATGGGAATGTTTCCATTGAAACCTAAAAACCCATGATTTATAGAATATAACCATAGGTCAAAGATGGTCTTTAAGTCATTTCCCTTGACCTATTTATTTATTGTGGTTTGGTTTACTTGGGGTTTAGGCAGTTTGTAATAGTTTTCAAATGCTATATCATAGATATAAGTTATATTTCTATGAGTATGCTTATTGATTAACATGCCCTTATCATTTTTTTCATCTCTGAAAATAATATAGAGAATGTTTTTAAAATGTAGTACCTTAGGTTTTTCTATAGCGTAATGGTGATCAATCATTTGAATGGTAACTATCTCATAGTAGACCCTTCTTGTTGACACATTCTTCTCCTCTTCTTTTATGATGGCTACTAGTTTTCAATGGTCTAAAACAAGCTCAACCAATTATTGTCCCTAGTATTTAAAGTTGTGGCATCAAATTGTGTGTCCTTAAAAACTTTTCCTTTTGCATCCAAGGTCAAATAAAGTTATACATCCTCTCTAAAGACACTTTTCCAAGCTATCATGGCTATACTTTTCTCTAAATTACTTACCAATGGTCTATAATTCAAATCTAAATCAAACTATCCTTGCATAAATGGTAATCCAATCTTCCTTACTTGATTATGATGATCATAGGGTTAAAATAGGGGTTTCATATATGCTAGGGTTTTTCTAAAGGTTTTTATAGTGCTTTAATGGTAGCAACTATTTGAACTTATGCAAGTTTTATAACTTAGATTGTGTTTAGATCTTTGTATTTATACCTTTGCATTTCTTGGGTCCATAAAATATTTAACTTGGAACATTAAGCTAATGTGGCTCTGATGTGGTATCACCATGGCATCCTACTCATTAATATTTAAAAAGTGACTATTTTCTTTTGAAAAATATATCTTGATCCCACACTATTGGATCATCCTTGCACAGATCAATGTAGGTCATCGATCTTGATCTAAGAAATTGAATACCATTAGTTATTAACTACATTACCTATAGTTATGACACTTGTCACTTCCACATTAACCTTGAGCTTTGTTTAAATATCAATGTTTATTTTCCACTATTGATCTCATTTTCATAGAATAATCATGCTCCATCGATATTGATCTATTTAATTATGTTATTTATTCCATAAACTGTTGATCAGGATGTGTATGCTCATCTATGCACTATCAATATTTGAAAGATGTTTAAGATTTAATTAGTGTTTCACAAATATGACACATGTCATCTTCACATTCATCCTTGGCATTCTTGAATTTTCAATGTTTTTTGTGCACCATCTGATCATCTTCATCTGAGTAAACATGAACCATTGGATCTTGATCCAAAAGGTTAAACACCATTAGTTACTCAATGTTATTTGACTATGAGTGGGACCTTTTTCACCCTCTCACTCATCTTGGGGCTTTGCTTAAGTCTTGAATTAATATGCATCAGTAGATTAATCCTTCTTAAGAAAATGCATACCATTGATCTTTATCTTAAGGTTGGGACTTTAACTTTTCAACTTTAGTCTTGCACCATTGATCCCAATCATTTGAGAAAATGTGGGACATTGATCCTGTGGATGAAAACAATATTTAAGTCAATGTTTTGGAAAATAAAGAACTTAGTATAAAGTTTGTGGACTATGGTTTTA
Source organism: Torreya grandis (assembly GCA_037957365.1). NCBI lineage: Eukaryota > Viridiplantae > Streptophyta > Pinopsida > Cupressales > Taxaceae > Torreya > Torreya grandis. The sequence goes on from JARHVA010007515.1 coordinate 24,266, forward strand.
TTTTGTGTTAATAAACATGGGTAAGACCTTAAGACAAACATTTTAAGCTAAGTTTTAAACATGAAAAAAAGACCACATGATTAATAAAATTGACTTATCCTAAAGTTTTAGAGAAATATAAGGGACTTAGGATAAAGTCTTAGCCTAAGGTTTTATTCATGTTTAAAAACATGACTAAAATCTTAGCATAAAATTTAAGCTAAGTCTAAAAAACAAAATGCACATTCCTACATAAATTTGATCCTACCAAATTTAAATTCAAAATAAGTACTTAGGTTAAATCAATTAGACTAAGGTTTTTAACATGAATCAAACATAGATCCAAATTAGTCTTGAAAAGAACAAAGGTTAGTAAAAGGATAAATTTAACACTAAAACCCCAAATCATAAACATTGTCCATTCCAAATTAACTTCATTAAACCTATAACCTGGAACACAGAGGTCAAATGTTAGCAACATTAGATGGATCAAATAAGAAACATATGTAAATATGCCAATCCAATCATGGTGTGGATGATCTTCAAATAAAGATAATGTGAAAACATGCTGATGCAAATTTGATCAAGGGAAAATTTCAATTTTAAGGTATAATTTTTCACAATTTGAAATAAGGGTCCCCATTTTTAGAAATGGGAGTATGTTGACCTCAACAAGTGACAAATTTTGGGGGAAACATATCAATATGTTGGAATTTAGAGACTCTAGTTTAGACTAATAACTAGGCTACTTATTCCACATGATCATATACCATAGTTAAGATCAATTCATGATTAAAATAGGTATTATATATGTAGAATTAGGCCCAAACATAAAAACCTAGCCATGTTATGCATGTGATTTAATTCCACCTACTGTTTACCATGGGATTTAGGGAAAAAATTCTAGATTTATGACCTTAAACATTAAATTTGACTTATAGCATATTTAGATGTTCATTGAAAACCATGATTTATATAGGGAAGGATTGAGAATTGATCTATTGCTAGCCATGCATCTATAACCCTGATAGAGATGCCTTTAGCTACATTCAAGGCCTTGATCCACTACCATCTAGGTGTCCATATCCCCAATGGAGATTACCAGAATCACCTCTGGTTAGAAAGCTTTTGAATTTTGTAATAAGCTTTTATTTTTTTTATTTTTTAGATATTTTGACTTTCTAACAAAGGTTGGGAACTAGATTAGCTAGGTTCTTAGATTTGATCAAATGTTTGGTCTTCATAAAATCATCCTTGGCTGTAAACTTTGTCCCAAGAAATAATGTTTATTAAGTACAAACATGATTGTATTTCAATAATCAAAGATTTCATCTCACATGTGTAATCCTTCTTAGAATAAAAACAAGGCTTAAAATATCAAGGAATAATTAACCTATCCATTAATCTTTGCTATTTTCTCCAAACTATAACATCAAGCTCACATTCCAATAATCCATGATCAACCAATGTTGAGAAGTCATCCCTGTATTTTTAAACTATGAAGTTCTTGAGAAATTAGGTGAACTTTGAGATGAGGGCTATCCAAAAGGACTTATTTAAAAGCAAGGAACAAGGCATAAAAAGCACACCAAACAGACAAGTAACAAGCAAATAAATATTCATAAACATTACTTATAAATAAGGAATAGGAAAGAAATAAACTAAACTAAAACCTACCTAAACTAACTCAATAAAAAAATTACCTCTCGGATCAAATAGAAAGTTATTTAAATTTATATAAAACCTTGAAACATGATTTCTTCCATTTAATGGCCTCTTATGGTGGATAGGATCACTTGTATGCTTGTGTCTTCTATATGATGCAACTTGGTTTCTCATCTCCATTCTCAAGCACATGGATTGAAGATATGAGTCCAAGATCCAATCATCTTCTTCCCAAATTATTATTTATTACATTAGTCATGTGATCTCTACTTCATTTAAAGACTGATCATGACTTGTATCATTCTCCTTCCATGGTGGGATTGTAAACTCATATGGTATGCTTGGATTGATGTCTTCATTAGGTTCTATCTCATATTTAAAGGCCTCTTCATTGTAATTAATTGAAAGGCATGAAATATATTTTCAACCTTACCATTTGAATTAGGGTGATCATACACTTCCAACCTTTTGATGGGGTTATATGGAAATCCTTGATCTACTACATTTACTTCATCTTCATCCTCTGTGAAGAATGGCATCTCTTTTATCCAATTGAGTCCCACCTTATTTTGCTCTGGGATATTTTGAATGAAATTTTTTTCTTGGAATACATCTATTTATTTAAAAAAATATTGGTATAAATGTTGCCACTTGTCAAATTCTTCAAGGATATCCTCAATTTCAGTAATGACCTCATATGAATTGTCATCACAACTATCTTTTGAAGAGAGGTCAGCTTGTATCTAATCTTGTTGATAGGGTTGCTCATCTTGAATGGTTATTCCTTCTTATAGAGCATCTTTAGGTTCATTTTATTCTTTAAATATAAAATCAAAATCCTACACCATGAAGGATTTAGATGTCCTTATAAAGCCAGATGTCCCTGCAACATTGTCTTGATTAAATGCAGGGTTAGATGTATCCTTTTTATTTTGATATGCTTCAAATAAATTACAATGATTAGTTAGACCAATATCAAAAAGATTCATTTCATGTACATTCTCATATGACTTTTTATCGATGTTATCATGAAACCTATTTGTAGTCCTACTGAACCTTTGAGAAGCATAGTTTTTGTTGGATTTTTCCCAAGTATTGGACACTTGATTTTGTAACTAAAATAAATCAGTGCTCAAATTTTGAACCATCTTAATTATGGATTCATTCTCTTTATTTGGTGCTTCTAAGTTATGAACTTGACTTTTATTACTAGTGGGCACTAAATCTTTATGTACTTATAGATGAAATCAATTTATGGCATTATTTAGGAGCCCTAAAATTTGGCCAAGATGGGCATGGATTAAGGGTAACTAGTTCAAGGCTGGTTTATAATTTAAGACAAACACATTTTGATTGGCATTAGGAATGGCATTCAATGTAGGAAAAGTGGGGTTGATATTTGGGATAGTATATGGAATCTAACCTTGAGGCTATATTTGATCATTAATTATTATAGCTTCAACATAGGCCAAAGCCAAGGTGTTTATGACTCCAATAGACCTTTTAAGAAAAATATAAGTCATGGGATCCAAAACATCCTTATAAATCTCTAAAGCTAAATCCTCATCAGGTCTCTAAGGTGCTATGGTTCTAATAAACATCTTTTGAAATATAGAATTAAAGGCTCTTATGGGCTCATTGGGATCTCTTTTAACTATGGTGAACTATTGGTATAAGATAAAAGTATTGATGATTTTACCAAATTGATCAATAAATATCCTATTAAAATCATTCCAACTAGTGATATAATATTTTTTAGATTGAGGAACCATTCATATGAAACATATTTGAAAGTAAATGGAAATATTCTACATGCTACATCTTCATGAACTAAATTTAGTAATATCAAAGTAGATTTGAAATATTTAACATGTTCTTTAGTTGTGACAACATTATTGGGACTGAACAAAGGCAAATATATTTCAAGATTTCTTAGTAAGTCATGTACCTAGCCATACACATTGACAGAAGATCCACTTAACCATGCCATACCTTGATGAGGATCTTACTTGTGGTAGTTTTAGCTTGTAAAATATTTGAACCCTATTTGAAATATGATGTGTAAATCTTATCTTTATAAATAATAGTGATTAGACTTGCACATTAAGTAAATTTTGTACTAATATGTATAAAGAACAATGAAGATCATCAATATTTAACTAAATTAGCTCAAATATATGACAAAATATGTGAATATGAATTATATTTACATGTATAAGCTCAAATAACCTCAAATTTACAAAGGATATATCAATATTTGAGTATAAACACTATTATTAACCTCAAACTTATTAGATTTATAGATCTCAACCTATGTTTACCATAATTACTCATGGATCTTCAATGAATACCTATCTTTGTCTAAATAAGAACAAAGATTGGCTTAAAACCATTAGGATCAATGATATTTACACAAATATACTAAAATAAACACAAATACACTAAGAATACATCAATCTTTGAACACAATTCACCAAAATTAGCAAAGATGTTGCAAATTTACAAAGATATAACAAAGGCCCTCCTTCTAGAGCAAGTGAAGCCTCTCTTATTGATGCCTAAATATGTATCATAGATACCCAAATTATTCAATAACACTTCTCATTTTAAAATTTTAAGAATTCAATGCATGAGTTATACGTTGTGATAATCTTGTTATCTATTGATAGAATAGAGGTAAAGCAAGTGGATTGTTTCACAATAATTATAATGCTTGGTGGTTGGGAGGCACTATGGCCAAATAGTTAATCTATGTAAAATATGAAATATGCTATGCTAATAATGGTAAATTATGATCAAGAACTAATCTAAAGACTAATCTAAGATGAATATTTACAATGAAAATTAAGCTATAGTGATCTAGTTAAAAAAGAAGCAAAATGAAAGGTAAAGGAGAGAAGAGATGTTGTTGATATTCATTCCAAACATCATGAAAAAGTTCAAATATCATCTAGGCATGTACTTAACTAGTGTATGACATGAAGTAGCATAAGCTCAAATCCTATCACACATCAAGAAAACATCTAAATAATGTGGAAAATAATGAAAATAAGAACCAAGTTAACTTTAAATATTTACCCTTGCAAGCAAACAATATTAGCCCAAATGCAAGAAGATGAGGAAAATGAAATGAATGTAAGAAATTTCAATAACCTAGCATTGACACAAGTTAATAGCTTTTCATTAAAATTTATACACCAAGAATTCATAAGAACCATTAAAATTTAGAAGTTAGAATAAAAAAGTGAGAGAGAATCTAGGATAACAAAAGACACAAGCAAATTTGGACAAACTTTGCATAATTCCTTGCTTTTATTAATTTCTCAAAATTTACAATTGGTTTTGGATCAAGAAAATACCCCCTTCTTTTACAATGGGTAATACCTCTTTATATAAAACTTTCATAAGGTATGCTAGTTAATCATATCAAAATTTAATGAAAGTTATCCTTTTATAATATTTTAAGAACCCTCTAGACATTCTAAATGACTAATCTATAGGAAATGTGCTTTACAAGTTGTACATGACTTTAGAAAATAATATTCTCTTTTCAAAAGTATACAAGATCAATTACAAAAATAATATTCATATATTAACTAACTTGGAGACCCTTATGTTATCGTAGTCTTTTACCTTTCATATAGGATCTTCATTCTATAATGTTTTTCATTGATCTGTTGGAGATAAATGATCATTCTCATGAACAATTCTTTTTCTTGATCTTATAGGCCCTTGAGATCCCTCTCATCCCTTTCCAATTTTTTTTTATGCCCTTGGCATCTCTTATCTTTTTTTTTATGATAAAAGTAGGCCCATGACCTTCTTGTTATCAGCCCCTATTTTCCCTTGTCATTTATTTTTCACTTCTTGCATGAATTAATTAATTCTATGCTTAAAATCTTCATCAATTATTAGACCCAAGGGAATAAGTGTGGTAGGCTCCTTGATCAAGCTATCCAATATATGCAACATTTTATCTTCTTACTATTTGAGGTCCTTAAAAATGTCCTCTAACTACTTGGACCAGCTATTTAGGGCCTTGATCTTATCAATTAATATATCCATAGCCATATTCAGGTGGGCTAGGTTAACTATCTTGAATTCAAGGATTTTATTTTTAGTTAATACTTTTATCAAATCCTTCACTTGGTAGTTCGAAGACTGCCATTGGCTGACTTGGCCTATAGCCATGGTGTTTTGTTTATCCACTACCTCTTGCCTAGTTTTGATTGACTTTAAAGAATTGAATAAATCAATCAGCATGTCCTCAAATTTCTTGAATCCATATTCTTGAATTGACAAGATGGTTTTTTCTTTTAGGTTCTTGTTCTACTATAAGATGCCCTTGATCATTACTTGTAATTAATCTGTTTGAGCCTAAGATATTTCAAGGACATTTTATTTAAATTTTGGGTCTTCACCAGGATTTTTTCCTCAAACTCAAGTCAATCCAACAAAAGTTTGCACTTTTTGGAAAGTGAATTCCTCTCTAGCAACCATGGCCTTCTTTTCAATTACCCTCTACAAACTATTAGTGGTCAGGTCAAATTTGACACCAACTGAATATTCTATCACTTTTGGAGCTGGGGTCTCCATTTGTGCTCCACTTGATTCTCATGGAGAAGCCGTTATTTCTCTTATTCCTTATGAAATTAAACTATCCATGGCTTGATTTCTTCATGCACTAAAATATTTATTGCTTACATCAATACCCAAGGATGGTAAATAGTAGGCACCTTTTATAATTTTCCATAGATGAACCATTCAAGAATGGTTGGACCCTGAATCAAGTTCTATTCATTGAAGAGATTGATTTCACTCAAATGATGAGTGAAATTCACCTTGGGATTCTTGGTTTTAATTAGTATAATGGTTGATTTAGCTTTTCTTTTGGGGGTGTCTATAAGAACTAGGTCTAACACTTCCTTCCCCTTTTCTTCTTTGGCTTCCTCCATTTCTTCATCCTTGGACTATAGGCTAATGATAGAATTTTTAAATCATATTCAATTATTTCACTAGGGTCTAGTGATACCATATGAACCTCTTTCATTGGTGATCCTTGTTCCTATAGTTTAGTTAAAGAAGATGTAATTTCATCAGGGCTTCTCTCCTTTGGCCTTTTCTCAAATTTTCCCTCATATCTAGACTCTATAACTAGATTAGTGGAGGTCTAGAAGGTGCACCACTCAAAAAATGGTACTACCTTAGCCCCAATTTCCATTTGTCATCATTCCCCTTCTGCTCCCTCTAAATTCTAGACTTTGGTTTGATGTTGTGCTTTTTAAATCTAAATGTGACCTCAGATAATGAAGAGGCCCTTCTATATATGGGGTTAAAAGGACTAAGTTGATGATCATAGGGTACATTTATTCCCTTGGATTTCAAGTGTTCTTTAACCCTTCCTTGTGGATCCCACTACCTTAGTTCATCAATATGGAGATTGAAGGAGGTCTTATGTCTAGAAGAAGCCTCAATGTTGTTCTATTATGCAAAAATAGTCATTTTAATGGTCAAGGGGAGGCTATGAAGCAATCCCTTCCTCTTATTTTTGCACAAACCATTTATCCCATTGCATATTTGGTAAGCCACCTCTTGCTCAGCTAACTTGATTAACACATAGACTAGTAATCTAAGGGGAGTGCATTATGTTCCTTCAACCCTAATGATTATTCAATATGGATAAAACCAGATGTCTCCCATGGATTCAATTGATTTTTTGGTCAAGGGGATGACTCTTGACATCGGATTCTTATTTATGGCCTCAATTAGGGATGAATAAATATAGTAACAAATGAAGTGGATATGGTCTATGCATTTGAATATGTGCAACTTCAAATAGTATTAGAAGACCATGTGTCTCCCATTAGGTGATCATTCTCTTAGAATAGGGATATTTATGACATCTAAGAGGTATGACATCATGTAGAATTAGTTCCTAGTTTTCTTCTTAATTTCAAAGATATGTCTACTTAAACAAGTGTTGATCACTTCACCAAGGGGAGGGGTGAGCTATTTCTGAACCATAAAATAGACTAAGGGCACCCAAATTTTATCCACATATGTGGTGGTTAAATTTCCACATAACCTATATATCATAGTCATGATCATTCTTATCCCAAGTTTGAATTGACCCATGGCAATGTTTCCATTTAAATCTAAAATACCTGATTTCTAAAATATAACCATAGGGAAAATATGGTCTTTAAGTCATTTTCCTTGGCCCAATTATTGATTATGGTTTTGTCTACTTGGGTTTTAGGTAGTTTGTAATAGTTTTCAAATGTTATAGCAAAGATATAAGTTATAATTATATGAGTATGATCATTGATTAACATGCCCTTATCATTTTTTTCATCTCTTAAAATAGGAGAGTGAATGTCTATACAATGGAGTACCTCAAGTTTTTTTGTAAAATAATGGAGATTCATCATTTGAATGGCAACTATGTCATAGTAGATCCTTCTTGATGACACATTCTTCTCTTCTCTTATGATGGGCTACTAGTTTTCAATGGTGTAAAACAAGCTCAACTAATTATTATCCTTGGTATTTAAAGCTGTGGCATCAAATTGTGTGTCCTTGAAAACTCTTATTTCTACATATGAGGTCAAGTAGAGTTATACATCCTCTTTAGATACACTTTTATAGGCTTTTATGGTTGTAAATTTATCTAAATTTCTTGCCAGTGGTTTATAATTCACTTCTAGATCAAATTATCCTTGCATATATGATAATCCAATATTCCTTAGCTTGATTATGACGATCACAGGTTTAAACTAGGGCATTTTAGATGTGTTAGGGTTTCTCTAAAGGTTTTTATAGTGCTTTAAAGGAGTTAGCTATTTTAACTTATGTGAGCTTTAATGATTTAGATTGTGTTTAGATATTTGTATTTATACCTTTACATTTCTTGGGTCCATAAAATATTTAACTTGGCATATTAAGATTATGTGGCTTCAATGTGGCATCACCATGGCATACTACTCATTAATATTTAAAAAGTGACCATTGCTTTTGAAAAATCTACCTTGATCTTGTAGTATTTGATCATCCTTACACAAATAAATATGGATTGTCAATCTCGATCCAAAAACATGAATGTCATTGGTTGTTTGATATGTTCCCCATGGTTATGACACTTGTCACTTCTACATTTTCCCTAAGATTTGTTGAAATGTTGATGTTGATTTCACACCATTGATCTCATTTGTATAGAATAATCATGCTCCATCGATCTTGATCCATTTAATTATGCTATCTGCTCTATGGAATGTTGATCAAGATGTGCACACTCATCTATGCACCATCAATATTTTAAAGATGTTCAAGATCTAATTATTGGCCCACATTTATGCCACATGCCATCTCCACATTCATCCTTGTAATTCTTAACTTTTCAACATTCACTGCACACCATCCGATCATCTTCATTTAAGCAAATATAGACCATTGGATATTGATCTGTAAGGTCAAACACCATTGGTTGCACAGTGTTCTTTGGCTATGAGTGTGACACATGTCACCCTCTCACTTGTCTCAGGGCTCTATATAAGTCTTGACTTAATACACATTATTAGATCGATCTTGCTTGAGAAAACATGTATAGTTGATCTTTAGAAGATGCTTGAGATTTAGCTTAAGGCAAGGACTTTGAATTTTCAACTTTAGTCTTGCATTGTTGATCCCAATCATCTAAGAAAATATAGACCATTGATCCTATAGATGAAAATGATATTTAAGTTAGTTCTTAGGAAAATAAAGAACTTATTATAAAGTTTTTGGACTATGGTTTTATTATATGTTAATAAAAATGGGTAATACCTTAAGACAAACATTTTAAGATAAGTTTTAAATATGAAAAAAGAACCCTATGATTAATAAAATAGACTTAGCCTAATTTTTTTTATGAAACATAAGAGACTTAGGATAAAGTCTTAGCCTAATGTTTTATTCTTGTTTAAAAACATGACTAAAACCTTAGGATAAAATATAAGTTAAGTCTAAAATTATAAATGAACATTCCTACATAAATTTGATCCTACCAAATTTGAATTCAAAAGAAGTACTTAGGTTAAATCAATTAGACTAAGGTTTTTAGCATGATTCAAAGATAGATTCAAATTATTATTAAATAGACCAAAGCTTAGTAAAAGTATCAATTTAACACTAAAACCCCAACTCTTGAACATTGTCCATTCCAAATAAATTCCATTAAATGTGCAACCTAGAACACAGAGGTCAAATGTTATCAACATTAGATGGATCAAACAAGAAAAATATGTAAATATGCCAATATAATCATGGTGTGGATGATATTCAAATAAATATAACATGCAAACATGTTAATGGCAATTTGATCAAAGGGAAATTTAAATTTTAAGTTACAATTTTGCACAATTTGAAACAAGGGTCCCCATTTTTAGAAATAAGGGTATGTTGACCTCAACATGGATAAAAACTATTGATATTTAACTTGGGCATATTTCCATAATATTAGAAAAAATCCTTTTAGCTCTATAGTTTTACACACATACAGTTCTAATTTGCTTTTATAAGGATTTAGATGATATTGGCCTAGTTTTGTGGATGGTCAAGCCATCCATAGGCTAAGCTTATATCCCTAATAAAATGCAAATCATTTTTATAAACCCTAAGAGACAAATATAAATATATAATTCCTTTAAATTAAGAAATAATAAAATAACATAACCAACCTCTTAATTTCTTCTAGATGAATTGTATGAACCAGGAAATACTTCACTCCTTCAATATGTTCTTTCTTCTCCTCTTCGTGTCATTCCATTATCTTCTCCAACTCCCCTCTTATCATTATTTTTCCATCTATCTTTTTCATTCAAACTTGAATGAAACTATTAGCATGAATCTCATAGTTCCCCATGCATAACCCAAATTATCTATCTAAAATTGAAACTAATCCTAGTTAACTCCCCATTGACTCAACCAAGAAATGCCCTAATTTATCTCAAAGTTTCCCTAAATTCAGTTATCATTATTTTAATCTCTTAAATCCTACATGATTTATTTACATTACATGCTCATGTATCACCTCACACGAAATTCCACTTTTAACATAATTATTAATGATAACTAATCACTTCAAACATTACCATGGTCTATGCATGTGAACAATGATTATATTTATTTCTTAGGATAGTCTTATGAGAATATGAATTTTTTTAATAAATTGTAAAATATAATCAACCTCATGACTTTATATAACAATTTTACTAATATAAATTTAATTATAATCTTTTAAATGTAATGGTAAATCGAATAATTAATATACCAAACATAATAGTATTATTGCAATATTGTCATTTGTATTACTATGTTATATAGATCATCCAATGTATTTTGTTATATTTATATATTAAGGCATTAAAACATATAATGATATGCCCTAAATATCATAATGATAACCAACTAATGTTCTAAAACATTTCAAAGACATTATGGTTAGTCTATAGACAATAAATAGATACTATTCACATAGATTTATGTTCCCATAAAAATTAAAAATCATGAATACAATAACATGACATAATTATAAGCAACATTATACACTAAATCTATGTATATCATCCATAATGTAATCATACAATATTAATTCACATAAGCATTAAACTGAACTAAATCACAACTAACACACATAATCAATTATCTAAATGTAGATAATGTCAAAAACATATTAATGCTAAAAATTTAAACAATGCATATAATGAGTTATATCTAATGTGGTGTGTGCATGGGTTCTATACATTCTTCTATTTTTCCCCAACACCATCTATGTCATCCTCTCTGATGATGCTCTCCCTCCATCATGCTCTAATAGATGAATCTCTCCTACATCCAACTCATGACAAGAAGGTAGTTAGCCTTTAACATCATGATATAAATCATAAAACATTGTTGTAATAACAAATAAACATGATCATAATGTAAAATGTATATAAATGTAGCTAAATCATAACAATGTAATCATGTAATCAAAGCAACATACAACTATCCCATAAAAAATATGACTTATAGCTTAGTTAAAAAGTAATTAATCAATTTACCAACCATAATAATCCATGAAAAATTAGGTAAATTAACTTAGTAAAAAATTGGGATGTCAATCCTTCCCCCTAAAGCTGGTCATCATCTTGATGACACTTATTCAAACATTAGTTCTAAAATAAAAATATTATTTAGCATAAAAATAACATAGTATGAAGCATCAAATCAAGCAAACAAATGTGTAAATATCTTATATAACTCATCATAGTCCTCCTAAATATCATTATCCTCAAAGTATTGGTCCCACAAGACCTTGAAATATGAAAATTTTCTATTATGCAAATAAATTTTATGAGTGTCAATTACTCTGATTGGTTCTACCATAACCACCCCAAGATCCAGAACCTACAAAACATTATAGTCTAACACATGTGAAGGATCAACTATATAATTTTTAAGATAAAATACATGGAAGACAATATTCAATAAAGATAGAATTGATGGCAGTGCAAGCCTATATGCTAAAGGATTGACCACTTATAAAAACTCTAAGGGTCCTACATATCTTGGTGAAATTTTTGTTGACTTCCCAAATTTAATCGAGCTCTTTTATGGCTTAACCCACAATAACACTTTATCACCTACTAAAAATTACCTAGCTATTCTATTCAGATCAACATAAATATTCTACCTATCATTGGCCTCAACCAATCTCTACTTGATTGATCTAAATTAATATTCAGTTTTTGAAAACATCTTTGGTCTAAAGACTACCCTCTCTTCCAACCTGTCTCAACTGATTGATGTCCTACACTTTCTTCCATACAATGCTTCAAATGATTCCATCTTTAAATCTAACTGGTATGAGTAATTTTAATCAAAATAAACCAATGGAATATACTCCTACTTGTATTTTTGATCCATGAAATATATACAAAGGAGATCCTCTAATACCTGATTAACTTGTTTAGTCTAATCATCAGTCTATGGGTGATATGTAATGCTGAAGTTTAATTGTAGACCCAAAGCTAAATTTAGAGTTAACCAAAACCTAGAAGTCATCCTTAGATCATGATTTGAAATGATCTTCTTTGGAAATACATGAAACTAATACACTTCCTTTATGAATATGTTTCTAAGAGTAGGTGTATCATCTATCAAATTGCCTAGTATAAAATGAGTTACCTTGGTTAGTTTGTCAACTACAACCAAGATCATGTCATGTTTATTTTGTGATAATGGTAAACTTTGGATGAATTCCATATTGATCACCTTCCACTTCCATTTTGGTATGTCATGTGGATATAATAATTTATCCAGATGCACATGTTCATATTTCACACATTGACATTCTAGATAATGTGACACAAAGTCCACTGCATCTTTTTTGATTCCCTTCCAGAAATAAAATGGTCTAAGTTTTGCCATAAATTTGGCTACTCTTTAATGTCCTGAATATGGGGCATTGTGTAGTTATTTTATCAGTGTTCCCCTCATATTCTCCCTATTTGGGATATACATATTTATATTATAAAATAGAAGACCATAACTATCTATTTTGTATCATTTATACCTAGGATTCTAAGCATTCTTAGACAACACTGTACTAACCTAATCATAGAATTAATCTTTTAGGAAGAATTATATCACTCAATATTTGAAATTACTCCCAATAGTAGCCATGACTACTATGTACCTCTTATGACTTAAGGCATCAACTACTCTATTTTCCTTTCCTTTGATATAATTGATATCAATATCATAGTCAGACAAAAAATTATAACTAGTGTCTTTGATGAGCATTTAGATTTGGTTGGGTGAAGATGTACTTTAGTCCTAGGTTATTAGTCTTGAGCTCAAATAGTTTTCCAAAAAAATAATGCCTCAAAAATTGTAAAACATGCACAATTGTTACCATTTATAGGTTATGCAGAGCATAGTTCACCTCATAAGGCTTAAACTTCATTGATTCATATGTTACCACTCCACTATCCTACATAAGGACTCCTATTCCATCCTCTGACACATCTATGATCAAAAAAAATTTAACATTGGGATTAGGAACTATTAGCACTAGTGTTAAAGGATCCTTTTCAATTCTTAAAAATCTACTTCATACTTATTTGACTAGATAAAACTTTGATTCTTACACTATAGAGAGGTAGTCAGATTAGCTATCTTAAAAAAATTGAAATGAATATAATGTAATACCCTACTAATCCCATGAAACTTCTTACCTTGTGTACATTATTTGGTTCCAACCATTATATAATGGCTCTTATATTTTCTAAATCTAATAAAATACCATCCATAGAGATAATATAACCTAGATATTTCACTTTCTTTCAAAAAAATGCACACTTGGACAACTTGTCATACAACTTGTATTTTTGCAAACATTGTAAAACTAGTTATATATGTTGAAGATGCTCTTATACATCCTTATAATATATAAGAATGTCATCTAAAAAGACCAAAACAAAATGATCTAGATAATCTCTGAACATACTATTCATGAGATTCATGAATGTTGTAGGAGAATTTATCAACCCAAATGGTAACATTGTAAACTTGTAGTGCCCATATCAATTTCTAAATGTTGTCTTTGGAATATCCTCATATTTTATCCTTAACTGATGATATCCTTCTCTAAGATAAATCTTAGAAAAGACTATTTCTCCTCACATCTAATAAAAAACACCATGTATTTTAGGTAGTAAATATCTATTTCTAATAGTCACTTTATTCAAAATTCTATAATCAATTCAAAGTAAGAGTATAATCCTTCTTGAAAAATACAACTAGTGAACCCCATGGTGACACTTGGTGTGATCAACCCTTTGGACAACAACTCCTAGATTTGAGCCTTTAATTCAAATAATTTGTTGGTTGTCATTCTATATGGTACCTTAGACTAAGGTTTTGATCTAGGTATGATATCAATAGAGAAATCAAACTCTTGTTTAGGAGGTAACCCTGACAATTCCTATGGAAACACATAATGAAAATTCCTAAGAAAAAGGTAATCTTCAATATATGGTTCCTTAGATTCCTTTATTTCATTTATCTTGATGATATATTATTGGCACCTTTTTCCTCAAGCCATCCTATGTTACATTTCATAAATTTGCCTAATCCTCAACTCTCTTTTCTCACCCTAAATTTGTGTCTATTTTCCAAAATAATCTAGACACTCCACATTCTTTAGATAGCAGTCAACCTTGGCTTTATGCTTCATAAGCTAATTTACCCCTAGGATTACATCATATGACCCTAGTGATACTTTATAACTATCCACTAATGTTATGAATTTAGGAAACCTAATCTTAGCTTTAACTAAACACTTGTCAACTTTGAATTTTGAATCATTACCATATTGTACTGACCATGCATTTGTCATTAATCCAACTTTTATAGATTAATTATTTATAATTCTAAGATAAATAAAACATTTTGTAGACCATGTATCTATCAAAATGGAAACTAGATGTTCAAACAAAATACTTGATATTTCTACGGGTGAAGCTTATAATTTGGCTTATTAATTATCAACTACTACATGAATATGTTGTTGAAATGTTCCTTGATTTATCTTGGGTATAATCACACATAAAATGGTCACCTCCATAAATTAAACAACCTCCTAGTGGTCCCTTCCTATCAAATTATTGGTTTCCCTTGAAACTACCTTTGAAACCATTACCCAGTTTCTTGTTCCTTGAACCACTATTAAATCTAGTATTCTAATTCATGAAATGACTCTTAGAGTCTCCACTCCTCTGATTCCAATTCTTATTTTTGAAATTTGGATTAGAACTTCCAAAATTTTTCTTAAAATTATTTCTAACCTAAGCAAGAGATTCTAACTTTTGTTCTTGTTTGACTACCTTCTCAAAGACTTGGTCCATGGTAGATGGTCTATGAATGTATCCCTCTCCACCACCAATCTAGGGTTTTAATCCTATGATGAACTTCTTGATGTTGAACCTCTCATCTACCTGATACTGAGGTACACATTTTAGAATCTTAGTGAATTGTTCCTAGTACTCATTCACCGATAGGTCTCCTTACTTTAGATTATAAGTAATATTTTGGTCAAATTATAAATATGGAAGATACCATAATCTAAATAGTGTCACAAAATATGCCCAAATAGTGGTGGTTCTTATTATATGACCACCTAGCTACTTATCTAACTAACTAGTAATATCCCCAAATTGCTTTGGTGACCTCAAAGTAGTTTCAAATATAGAAATACTTCTCCACCTCAATCAACCATGATTTAGTTATGTGTCCCATAATGGTTCCTTCAAACTTAGGTAGATTCACCCTTTTCATATCTCTATCCAATTTCACAACTACACATGCTCTCATGTCTTGAGGCACTTTGTCATGTCTTTGATTTTGAGGAATTTCCTTCTTAATAGGATTCTCTTTAGGCACATCTTAATGGGATTCCTCCTCATGTACATGAATTTCCTATTATAGGGCTATAATTTGGTCCTAAGGCTTATTCATGGCTACAAGAATCTGATCCAACTTTGCTACTTGTTAGTGACAAATTGGTTAAGATCAAATAGAGAGTTATTATCATTGACATTCAAATGAACCTCTCTAGATTCACTAGATCACACCATTATCCTTTTTTAACATAATAATATCAAAATGTCAGTGGAATCATTATATCCTAGAGTTCAAGCCATAACTCTAATACCATAATAAAACATCCCAATGGGGATTGACTAGAATAAGGTAATATTTAAAAAAATAATAATTCCATGTATTATTTTATTAGATTTCACCACAAGAGTATAATTAATGGTCCGAATACAACACACTAAGTATGTTAACCATAAAATAAATATGTAACACCTATTAGTTATTGATCACTAACATCATATGAAACAAAACATAACTGCATTCACTATAGAAAGTAATTACATAAAATCCATCCATGACTGGTAAAATAATACAACCATTGATATAAATGTATAATTAGTAATTATTTACATTTATAAATGGTATAATATTTCAATAATAAATGTAATATAAGATGCATGGCTCCATAGAGCATGAGTCTCACAAACTTTAGTATCTCTGATAATCTCAAGTGTAATCTTTGAATAAGTACTAATGTGGGGAGGGAGAGCGTCATCCAAGCAATTTTCCACACCAACCACAGACCATTGATCCCTCTCACAATCCTCCAATTAGGGAGTGTAATTAAATTACTTATAAGTTTGCACAAAATGATTATATATCACATAGAATAAGTAAATATGAGAAATCACACAATAATAAATAATAGTATAGCACAATACTAGATAATATAATAAAGCCACTTCAAGGGGGAAACCTCCACAACAATGAAATATGAGTATAATAATTAATATGATGATCAAATACTAACCACTACCTCCTATATATAGTCTACTTAGCCATGGTTATTCTGTAGGCTGACTTAATTAAGAACATAGAGAAATGTAATAAGAATATAAAAGAAGTATGTAAGCCACAATTCAGCCACACATATCTATAGACATGCCAAAGGTTAAGGGTGTATCATGCCCCTCCCCTTCAAAAAAACATTATCCTCAATGTTGAGTCAACTCAAGATGTTTTTTCAAAAAGGATTCATCCTCCCAAGTGGCATCTTCACAAGGCAAATTTTTCCATTTGATCATGTACTCCTTAATCATTCTAGATCATAGCTACTTAGTGTGTATTTTAAGGATCACCTCAGGATAAAGAATAAATCTTCCTTCCTCATCTAATTTTGGTAACTTAATTTGAGTACCAAATCTATGTCTAATGACTTTCCTCACATAAGATACATGAAATACTAGATGTATGTGAGTGGAAGAAGGAAACTCTAACTTGTAGGCCACACTACCAATTTTTTTCAAGATCTAATAAGGCCCATAATACTTAGAGGACATCTTTTTATCCTTTTTATATTGATTTAAGGACATATTCTTATATGGTTTCAAGTGATGAAAGACCCAATCACAAATGTCAAAATGCCTCTCACTCCTATGTTGATTTGCCTACTACTTCATGCGATTCTGGGCCATGGCTAAATTTTTATGTAAACTTACAAGGATATCCCATTGATGGTGAATATGTTATTCAAATACACAAACCTTAAGATGGACCTTCAAATTTGAAGTGATGGATGGAGGGTGGTATCCATATAGTGTCACAAAAGGAGACATTTTGGAAGAACTATGAACATAAGTATTATACCACCATTTATCAAGTGGCAACCAATGAACCCATTTATCATAAAAAAAACAATAGAGATATCCTTCCAAAAAATTATTGACTACCTTAGTTTGTCAATCTGATTGAGGATGATAGGATGAACTTTGAGCCAACTAGGCACCCAAACATGTAAATAACTTAGTCCAAAAAATTATAGTGAAAATGGGATCTCTATCACTAACAATGATCTTAGGGGTACCATGCAATTTTTGAATTGTATTGAGAAAATAAAAAGCTACTATACTAGTAATAAATGGTTATGATAAAGAAAAAAATGAGTATACTTATTGAGATGATCCACCACAACCATGATAACATTTTCACCATCAAATATCGATAACCTTGTAATGAAATCCATAGACACTTCTTTCCAATGTTGGCTAGGGATGGATAAAGGCTAAAAAAGACCTAGAATTTTGATGGTTTCTCCTTTATTTTGTTGATAGATCATGCATTTAGACACATATTGTTGGAAATCACCCTTGAGTCTTTCCCAAAAAAAATCCTTTTTGATTCTATTATAGGTTTTTAAAAATATTTAATGACCCCTAATTGGAGTTGCAATAATTTCTTGAAGAATTTTCTGTTTAAGAAGAGAATGCTTACATAGGTATAATGTATCTTTATAACATAATGCATCATCATTCTATGAGAATTTTTCAAATCCACCCAAACCTTTCTAAAGATTCTAAATCAAATCATGGGTAGCGCTATCATTTTCCCATTTTGAGCATGCTTCCTCTAGCCAATCTACCTGCGGAATGGTCATAGCACATAACAATGCCTTAACTAATTCATCGTTTCTAAATAGTGCATCTACCACTACATTGTCCTTTCCTTTCTTGTAATTTTTTTCAAAATAATATCCTAACATATTATTTACCCATTTTTAGTGTTCTTTAGATAACAACCATTGTTATAAAAAATATTTGAGACTATCATGATTAGTATTTACTTGAAAGTGATGACCCATCAAATAAGGTCTCCATTGTTTGACTGCATGAAAAATGGTCATCATTTCCTTCTCATAGATGGACTTGTGATGATTTTTACCTTTTATTTGATGACTTTAAAATTCAAGTCGTCTACCTTCTTGTATGATTACAACACCCATACCATACCTAAATGCATCACATTCAACCACAAAAGTCTTGAAAAAATCAAGAGTGGCCAACACTGGAGTGGTGCACCTAGCCAATTCCAATTATTCAAATTCCCTGGTAGCTATATCAGTCTATTGAAAGGAGTCTTTATTTAACAAAGAGGTGAGTGGGGCTATAATTGTACCATAATTTTTGATAAACCTATGATAGTAAGCAGTTAGCCCCAAAAATCCCTTTAGTTACTTAAGTGCCTTAGGAATCAGCCAGTCCACCATTGCTTGGATTTTTTTAGGATCCATTTTCACTCCTTCATATGAAACTAGATGAACCAAATACTCAACCTCACAAGCTCCAAAATTAAATTTGGAAGGTTTGTCATACAACTGATGTTACTCTAGAATTAAGAGTACCTATTTCACATGGTGCAAATGGTCTTCCCAATTTTTACTATAAATGAGGATATCATAAAAAAAAACTAGAACAAATTTTATCAAAAATGGCTTAATAATAGTATTTATCAAACTCTAAAGGGTGGATGGTGCATTTTTTAGACCAAAAGGCATAACCAAAAACTCATAATGGCCCTCATTAGTCCTAAAAGTTATTTTGGGTACGTCTTCATCACGGATCCAGATTTGATGATACCTAAAATGCAAATCTAACTTGGTAAAATAAAGATCACCATTTAATTCATCTAGCAAATCATCAATGATAGGAATATGATACTTATTTTTGATAGTGTACTTATTGAGTTATCTATAGTCAAAGCACATCCTCTAAGTGTCATCTTTATTTATCACCATGACAACTGGCAAAGAATATTCACTTTGACTATGGAAAATGATTCTTGAATCCAACATCTCCTATACCATCTTTTCAGTTTCAAATTTTTGGGCATAAAGATACCTATATGACTTGATGTTGGGTCTTTTACAACCAAAACTAAGTTTGATAGCATGATCATGCATACAGCTAGGTGGAAGTCCTTTCAACATGTCACCAAAAATAACCAACTGGGCACCAATCACTTGTTGCAAATTAGGAGTTAGAGATGGTTGAGATGGTTGAGTTGGCTAAACTTCCATAGAAAATAAGCAAGCTATAAATCCTTCAGCACCCTTATAGAGAATATTTGTCATTTGATGGGAGCTAACAAGTTATGGAGATAGAGACCTTAATCCCCTTAGCTCAAATGTCCTTCCTTTAGAATGAAAGCACATTAATAATTCTTAGAAATTCATCTTAATAGTGCCTAAAGTGGTGAGCCACTGTACTCCCAGAATAATGTTAGCTCCCATCATGGGAATAGAAAACATAGGAGAATCCAATAAGTATTCTTCCATGGCTAGCTTAATACTATGGTATTTTATTGAGAAGCTGATAATACCACCATCTACAATCATGACCTAAAATTCTAGAGTGGGATGAATGAAACAATTCAAATGAGAATCCAAATTAATATTGATGAAGTTGTGTGTGCTCTTAGAATCAATAAATATAGTGACCTTCTATTTATTTAGAAAACCCACCACCTTAAGAGTTTGAGGAGCACTAATACCTAAAAGGGCATGATAGGAGATACTAGCCTAAGAGTCTTTAGATTCCTCCTCAGGACCTTCTTCATCCTCACTAATTACCTCCTCATCATCATCATCCTCATTGGCACCTTCGATGTAAAATAAATTATTTTTAGAACATCGATGATCTTGGCTCCATTTGTTATCGCAACCATAACACAACCCTTTGGTTTGCTTCTCCTTAATTTTTCTAGGTGTCAATCTAGTGGGTTGATAAAATGATGGTGTTGGAAAGGTGTGATTATGACCATTAGTAAAAGTTTTCTATTTGACCATCTCTTTTTCTTTTATCATGCATGCTCATGGGATAGATTTTAATATAGATGTTAGGTTAAACATCTAAACCTCCAATTGGATGATATATTTGAGGCCACCCAAAAAAATATCAGTTAAATTTTTCTCAATGATGTCTTTCACCTGTAAGGATAGATTCTAAAATTGATGAATATAATCCTTCATAGTTCTAGTTTGCCATAGTTTGGCTAACTAGCTGAATTATTTCTTAGAGACATTATTTTGATAATGAGCCAACAACTCATTAGTGAAAATAGACCATGTAATAGGAGCACCATTCTTTTTCTTTTGATCACATAACCATGGATACCAAATGAACTACTCAATTTCTAGATATAGATATGCCACTATCACCTTTTAAGAACTAGGAGTTTGATGCAAATCAAATAAATTCTCAATTTGGGTAGTCCAAGTGAGAAGATCCTTACCATCAAACTTACACATGTCCACTTTTGGTAACATCAATTTTTCACCAGAATTAGAGTTTGAATTGCATTAATATTTTCATGCATCCCTAAAACATGAGTTTGAATTGCAACAAAGTCGTCATGTCATACCAAGCCCTTTATTTTAGCCTAAAGTTGAGAAATCAATGGATATAAAGTTATAGATTTCATGTTGTTAGTATAAAAAGTCTTATGATTTTATTACCCCCCTTTTCTTCCCCAAGTAGAAGGACCTATCATATATAAACCCTAGGAGGGTTTTCACCCTAAAAAAAGATACAAGGAGATGGTACCATTATGATTGCCTCATCAAGATGAATCTAACAACTACCTTTTTCACTAGGGTAAAAAATTTTGGCACCAAAAAAGTGTATTGGTAAAATATACCATTATAATCATTTCACCGAGATGAATCCAACAACTACAAATGTGCAAGGGGAAATTTTTTTTCCAAACTTTTTTTTTTCAAATTATGTTTTTTCAAAAAAGCATTTTGAACAATACTACACTGATAGAAAAATTAATTCTTCTTAGATTAGAAGTTATGTTTTTTCATTCCTTCCATTTGTAGAAGTTGTGGCTTACTAGATCTAAAAAAAACATCATATAAAAATTTTCCAAATCAAATATCTAATACCACTTGTAATGAAATTACTTAGATGTTCACACAAAATAATTATATATCACACAAAATAAAAAATATGAGAGATCACACAATAATAATTAATAGCAAAGTAGAATACTAGATAATATATCAAAGCCATTTTGAGGGCACAACCTTCACAACAATGAAATAAGAGCATAATACTTAATATGATGATCAAAGACTAACCACTACTTTTATATATAGTCTTCTTAGCCATGGTTATTCCATAGGCTGACCTAACTAAGAACATAGAGAAATATAATAAGAATATAAAAGAGGTATGTAAGCTACAAGTCAGCCACACATATCCATATACATGCCAAAGGTTAAGGGCATATCAGGGAATGCCCCTCCCTTCATGTATGGGTAAATAGTGATGGTGCATGAATCCATAGAGATAAGTTAGTACCCATGTGTTGTAAGATTTCTAATATATGATGTGTACCATAAAAAAATATATATTCTAACATGATATCACATAAAAATGTAAATCATACATAAGAAATGATAATGTTTAACCAAACATTGCTATTGTCACAAAAATTTTCACCCTAGGAGAATGTTGTTCAAACCTCTCCAAATTTGGTTAAACATGGGATTAACTCTAGGCATGTGGGTTACTTATAGTAGAGGTAAACCTCTAGACTGAATGGATAACTCCCTAATTTATCTTTAATATCTTCTCACCTATACTACTTGCTTTCTTGGATGAAAAGAGATAAATATAACATGAAATAAATCTATCCTAACAAGGTGATGCACCAATTATAACCTAACAACTTCCAACCAACTATAAGTACACTTCAAACACAAGCCTAGTCTTCACATACACTAATCTAAATCTACCCCTTTCATTAGTATTTATCATAGAGGTTTGTGAGGGGATATCAATCTAGAAGGACTAAACCCAAGGTCATGAATTAACACGTGTGGAAAGACAACTCTCTAAAACTCATGAACCACTTCATTATAACACTTAAAGAAACCTAAAACATACTTTCAAAGCTAAATATGAATGCAAAATAAGGACAACATGCTAAGGAAGATATTATATCACTTATAAAGATCAACTAGACTAACATACACCTTAAATATCTCATGGAGAAGGTAAACTAGATCATTCTTTATTTCTCAAAGGATGCAAATGAGTAGGGCTTCTCCATACTTAGGTGGAGAATACATTTCAAAGACAAAGTGGCTAAATATATAGCACAAGTGTGAGAGAAGAAAAGTGTGTAGGAGAGAGAGAATAGATGAGTATCATGTAAGTTATAAAAATTAGAGGAGTTATATAATAGCTTCAACAAGTCTAGGATGACATGTGTTTCTCCTCTTTAGATGCTTCATCTCTCCAAGTGGTGTGGGAGGTTGAAATACATGCTTGATACCTTGGATAGCTTCTTGAAACTCTCTTCATTGAAATGTTAGAATAAAAGTGGCCTTGTTGATGGTCAGATTAGTTTCTCCTATGTGTTTTCTCTACTCTTGACACCTCTCAAGACCTCAATAGGTTCTCCTTGACACATCACCTTTTTCTATTGCAAGGTGTCTAGAGGGATCTTCATCTCCTTAGGCCTATTTTGCAGACAAGTGTAAAAACTTGATTTTAATTACTTCATCTCATAAAAAATTCATTTATATCCTATTTTCATCATTTGTACCTACAAAATCCATTTTGAGGCCTCAAACTATCCCCAACAAGTCGTTGTCTACCAAAAGCACCAATTAGGCCTCATTATTTATATATATTTTAATTTAAATATACTTATCTGGGAGTTATATGGATTATATT
This sequence comes from Torreya grandis, assembly GCA_037957365.1. Lineage (NCBI taxonomy): Eukaryota > Viridiplantae > Streptophyta > Pinopsida > Cupressales > Taxaceae > Torreya > Torreya grandis. The sequence goes on from JARHVA010007515.1 coordinate 48,052, forward strand.
GAAAAAATAAATGAATATTATAGGAACCTATATGGCCTTACAATTACATACCGAATTTCATGAGTTAAATCCAAGTAGAAGTCTACTTTTTTGCCTATCTCTTCTACCAATTAGGCCTAGAAAGTGGATTTCAGCTCTAAATTATTCTTGAATTTTTTAAACCTCTAGTAAGTGGTGATTAACTTACCCATGCCAAAAAAAATATCCATGTCAATTTTTGGATTTTATAACATTGTGCTTATAGCCAAACCATGAAATGGCAAAAAAATGAACCCTTTACAAGCTTGTTTGGACTACCTTTCAAAATGGAGTTTGTGTAGTCACTTATAAGGGTTTATAAGCCATTTTTTTATTTTATTAGATTAAATAATTCTTAGGTGACCTATTTTAATTATTGGAAAGTGTCCATCTCTCAAAAATCCCTACAAAACATGTAAAATAGTGCATTTATGTAATCAATACAGTATTTCATACAACTCACGTAAATGGGATGATGCTAAAGGGAGTTTTTAAGATGTTATGGGTAATTTTTAAGTACATATCATCTATATGGAGGCATATAATTTCATTATTCTCTTATTAGGTTGTTTTAGCTCACCTAGGCAACCTAAAAGTGATTTGACTTCTTAACGATAGTTCATAAACTAAAGGGAATGAAACCACCAACCAATTACACAAATTGGAATTTAACTAAGGTATTTAACATCTCCTAGGAACTTAGGGTCCCATGTAGCATATTTTTTCTATACCAAGCAATAGAAACTACCATCTTGGATTACAAATGGGCATTCTATGAGGGTTGAGAGAATTTGAGGTCTGTAGGTGGTTGTCTTGAGTTTGATTTGACCTCCAATGTTATTCATGAGGTATTTGAGGTATTAATTGAATTTTTCAAATGGATATACAACCACCTTACCTAACCAAACTTATTCTACATGTCAACACCCATGCTTAGGGTTCTTGAACCAAAATGATTACCATACCCTAACTACCTATATTATCATATTTACTCTTATTATAAAATTCTTAAATCTTTATGAAGTGTTTTTATATGATTATCAACATCTTATCCAAGTTTTCCATTTATATCTAACCTCAATTGACTTAATTTCCCCTAAGTCTACCATGTAGGCTTGTGTATGCACCTAGCCTACTAGGATTGTGTAAGGTATGTCAAACTAATTTATCTCTCATTATTTGAGTCTGAGTTCTTGATGAAATAATGTGACTCATAATACATCATATTATAACACTTTATTATCCTAAAAAATCTCTACAATCTCATCTAACTCCAATTGACTCCAATATCATCTCTTCAAGGCTACCAAGTAGGTTTGCCAACACCAATAAGTTTGTGAATGGTTTAAATAGGGTTATCAATTATGTTTCCTTATTTTTTGGGTCTAATAAATTTTTAGGGTAATTTTCACATTATACCTTACTCTCTAAATGTCTTTAATTCCCTTAGACCTTCTTGTAATATCTTCAAACAACTTCATACAAGCAACCTTCTTGAGATCTCAAGCAAGAATGTGTTTGGTTTGAATATATATGAGCCATATTTTGGTCTCCTTTGGTTTAGATGAGTTTATGTCTTTTATCTCATTGTCTTAATGAATTTAAACTCCTTTCACTCCACTATCTCCAAGCTTTGAAGAGACCTTTATTAGATACATAGACCTACAGGTGACTATAGGTGACTAAATGCATTCATTTATATCTTGACTATGTTACATATCCATACCTATTATATAAAATTCTATAGTGACTGTGCCCTATCACTATAGATATCTTAAATACTTATCATATCCCTATAACCCTAGACTCCATCATTATCATGCAAGGTCAAAATCATCAACTGACTGAAGGTGGCAATTTGAAGGATTTTTGACTAAGTACATGATTCATAACTTTTTATGTCTCTAAAAACAATTATCAAACCATTAAATGACTCTATATTTTTTTAACGAAGGTCCAAATACAAATTTATTATTTTTAAGCTTCAAGCTCACCAACATTCACTGAAAGAGATTAATTTACCCAATAGATTGATGATAGGTGCATAACTGGAAGGTGTGACTATGTTTTGATATTTCATGACTCTTTTATTATTTTCCTTTAAATTTTAAATGATTTTTCATGATTATAATTTTTTCATAAGGCCCTCTTAATTTTTTGAAACTCCATCTCCATCATCTTATTGTCTAAGGCTCATTTCTTGATTGACTGGATGTAGGTGCCAACTTAGATAGTTGGCTATGTTTTTGGTCTTGAATTGCCCTTTTCAAGTAGGTATTGAGATATTATAGTCTTAAAATTAATCAGGGATGGTTATTTATCACTTCATTACAAGTATATAGCATCTTAGGGTCCTTTCAAACTACCTTTATTGTCTGCACATAAAACCTTATATTTAAAAAATTAAAAGATGAAAGTATGACTATCAATGTCTAAATACAATTATTCCATTAATTTAATCCACACATATGTCATTAAAACACAACCTCACACACTTAAACTATTCAAATCACCTTGTTTATGTAAACATAAAAAAATAGTCTCAAGGAGTGAATGAGATAAATGACAATCTTGAGACTTGTATGGAATATGTGGTTGATTAGAGGATATTAATGGATTTTTAGGATTTTATAAAAACATTAATATTCACTTAGATTCACCAAACCATTTGGATAAATCATTATTATAGGAAAACTACTTGACACTTGTATACAAGGTACAGGAGATAAATTACTTATCAAAGGACCATCCACACGTGCCACCATGACTTATGAATGTGTTTTATGAATATAAATAAACTTTATAAATAAATAAAATTGATTTAAAGTATCCGTTAATTCATATTTTATTTTGGATTTGCTCCAAACTTAGCCTATGGGGATTTGCTCCTTCAAAAAAGTAGTCTGGTCTCTCAGCGATTGTTCACAAAGATAATAAAAAAAATATAAATAATAATGTCATAAATTTTATTCCAATAGGTTTTCCAAACTTTTTCCAAAATTTCATCCCCCAACTCTAATCGTATTACATGTACCATTTGATTAATTTTGGCCTTCACTAGCTTGTGAAAAGGATGATGAAAGAGAGATGTATTTTTTTGTAACTATATAGCTCCAATATTCTTCCAAAGATTTTTAATGACCTTTATAATATAAAAATACACTCTAAAACTCTTTTTACTTGAAAATTAATGCCAAAAGATTGTACAACTTCTTCTAACTCCTCAATACAACATTAAAAATTGAGAATCAAACCTTTTTTGATCCCTCTAATAGGTGTGATATTTAATTAACTGATAAAATATATTTTTAATGTGTATTTTATGGATTTTTAAATTATCAAACTTTGACAAACACAAATATTATCCAAAATCACCTTTTTTACGCATTTTCATCACCTTTAAGCTAACAAATGAACCTTAGGCATTTCAAAACTTCATGAAATGTTTTTAGAAGATATTTAACACATTAAATAACAAAAATTATCCCATAGTCACCTATGACACAAATTTACCATGACCTATTTCCTCATGACACCTCTAGATCACTATATGACCAAAATATGACTTTACCTTAACTTCTCCAAACTAACCTTAAACCATGATAACAAGGTTATATGAAGACTCTAGGGACCATATAATTATGACATGAACACATAAAAATACCATGTAAATTTTTAATTTACATAAGGGTGATAAACTTGACTTGGGGTAAAATTTGGTCGACACTTTTGGTGATTCATAGGGGTAGCATGCTTGTGATGCTAATAGGATTAGTAGCCTTGCATGTCCATTAGGAAATGGAGTTTCTAGTACTTAGGTTCAAACCTAAACATCATTTTAACATGACTCAACAAACTGATTGAATTTCACAACACAAAAAATAAATCAAGCAAGACACACACATGTGCTCTCAAGCACTTGGGAAACACAATGACACTTAAGCAAACTAGACTATATAAAAACTAACCTAAAAGAAAAATCTTCCTCCTAGTTCAAAAGGGAATCTTGCACCATCTTTGGTTCTATGAAATAAAGGAGTGCATGAATCAAGTTTCCATTTGAGCTTTATTCTTGGTGTATTCATCTCCTTCATGCTTGTCAATATTCTTGGAATGTCTTCAAATGCATTGATGACAACTACAAACATGTCACATCTACAAGTGAACTCTTCTTGCACTTCAACAATCTTCTCATGAAATCTTTTGATGTTTGTGCTTGTCTCAATCAAGATCACTTCTTGAATTATAGGGTCAGCTGCTATCTTTGTGTTTTGAAGATTGTCATGTTATCCTTCAAGAAGAAAAACATCTTTAAGAACATATTTAGATTTCTTACCAGTTACAAGCTCATCAAGATCTTATAAGATCTTAGCGTACTCAACCCAATATTCATCATTATCCTCCATGAAGGCATCTTGTTTAATCTCCTTTCAAAGATGATCTTTTACCTTGAAAAGGTCTTCAATCTCTTGGAGAAGTTCAATATATTACTTCTAATCATCTTTATTGTCTTTCTCTTCAAGAACCACAACCTATTTAATCTCATCTTCTTGGTCCCTGAGCACTTCATTAAACTTAGTTTGCTTACTTAAAGAATCTTCAGCTTCAATGCTGGATGTAACTTGTACAAGTTTAGATGTCATAAGATCTTCCTTTTTAAACACACCCTCAAGAGGCAATGCATATTTAAGAGTGTCTTCAAACTAACTAGTAGGGTGTGTAGGCTTTTGAAGGCCTTAAAATTATTCACAAATATCATTAAATCTCTCTCATGAGTCATCTTGTTCTATGGAACCAACAACTTCATATTTTATTGGTTTTTCAAATTCAACCTCTTGATCATGCTCATCAATCTCACGTAACTCAGCTGATGTGATGTCCTTATTCAAAGTTCCTTCTGCCATGCCTTGATCAACCTCTTTATGATCAGCTACAACATCATCAAAGTATTCTCTTTTTTCACTTGATAAGTTTGGCTTGTGCTTATATTCATCAAAGGGATTCCCTATAGTGAACTCTTCATCATAAACATTTGAGTCATCTTTTTGATTAGTTGTAACTTTAGTTTGCTCTTCTTCACTTAGGTCCCATAAGATGGGTTTTTCTTTAAGAAGGGATGAGGTAGGAGGGTGGTGAATTATTTCATGAGTTAGAGAAGGAGTATGAGGTGTAGTGGAAGGATTATGGATAGGATTGGGAATGGAGGTTTCTTAAATGAACCCATTGGGAGATTACAAGTTAGATTAGGCAATGGGAGAGACTCCTTATTCAATGAGAGTTTAAATTTACTCATATCCTTATTGAGGCTCTTCAACATCTACAAGATGATCTTTAACCTCTTGTATTTTACACCTCTATAATCTATTTACCCACCATTGGATATATCATCTCATTTCATGTAAATCATGATTGATGATAGAGTTGGATTCCTCTTCAGCTAAACTTCACTAATTCATAAATAATTGAACTGACTTCCTCAACTTCTTTATGAGATGAATAGGGATCACACAACCTTACTTATCCCATTTCTCCTTACTTTTTTTGAGTTTAGCACATTTGGCATGAGTGATAATAAGGATTTAGATTGAGGTGGAATTAAAGTAGGAGGAGGAGGGTAATAGTGGGGATTTTAGAGAGCTTCAACTTATTGAGTTAGTTACCTAACTTGAACTTATAAGAATTTATATCTTGTTTCCCAATGCTTTTTTTTCCAATAAATGGTATTATTATCACTTTGGAGATCACCCTATTTGAATATACACAAGGCACACATTGTCTCTAGATGACACAACTAGAAACTATTAGAGTGTGGGTGACTCTGTACTAAGAAGAACCTCTAGGGAGGGTTGGTTCCCTTAAGATTTGTCTATTAAAACTAATCTAATGTTTTGATTTTTTTGGATGAAAAGGGATAAATAAATTGAAATGGGAAATCCTATCTAATGGGATGATGCACCTAAATGATTTGTATTCTCTCAAATATTTTTGAAATTGAATAAGATACATATATGAATATGAAAGAAAACTTTGCATTCAAACCTGAACATCAGTGTTTCAAAAGAAGGCCTAAAAGAAGTTTACAAAGCAAATTCAAATCCTAGCTCTTCCAATGACCTATAAGGGATGATATTTTCATAGTGGGTGTGGAAAGGACCTGAAAAAGGGTAAGTAAATTCCACTTGTATGCTAATACATAGTCAAATTACACTTTATTGTGATCCAAAAAAAACATATGCAAAAAATCTTCTTTATTTGATAAAAATGGTTTCAATTAAAATTTCTTCTCTATTTCAAGAATTATGAAAATTGGCTTAAAAAAGATAATTTATATCTCTCAAAACATAACCTAGGCTAATTTTTCAATGAAAAGGGATAAGGGTTAGTGTTGGTTGACTAACTCAAGACTAACTTCTTTTACAATGTTTAAAAAACACTTTAACAATTTTCAAATTCCATAAAATATGCATGATCTTCAAACTTTGGCATAGGAGTAAAGTGGTGGACCCATATCACAAGTCAAATCCTCCTTGCATTAAAATCTATGCCCAAACTTGGATGGACAAATCCATATTTAGGTGAGTTTTAAATTGAGTTTTAATATTGATTGCATGAAAATCAAGGAGAAAAGCATGACTTGTCAATTAGTCAATTGATGTAAGACTAGTCAATCCCAAAATAACCCTCCTTTACATGAAAAAGGACCTTAAAGAGTGATAAGTGCATGCATATACTCAATAAACAATATATATGAAGTTTATAAATCTGAATTGAACTCATTGATGACCAATTCCAATGCCAAACTCAAACTTTACAAGTTGATCGACTAATCCATTTAGACCAAATAGGCCTAAAGGCTAACTTATGCTTATTCTCACCATTAAACCATTGATAATAATACATGAAACCTATAAAAACCAATAATTACACCTGGAACAAGTTAATTAATAATAAAATATGTGATTTTGATGAGAAAACCGTTGCCATTCAGTCAATAGGGTTGACTAGGCCTATTTTACTCCATTGTCTAGTAGACTGGCCATTTTTATCGAGCTAGTAGGGACACATATGGTATGATTTATGATCAAATAAATATTTTAGGATGAATAAAAAGTATTAGGATTCAATCTCCATTGATTATATTCCATTGAACTTCCCTATACTTCATTTTACATGTTTTTTCCACAAAAAACATGATTTATTCCCTCATATGTATAGATCCATGTATAAAATTAACATTTATAGAATCTTATTTGAGTTTACTTGATGTTTTAAAATGTTTTAGGTTTATCCATGATGATTTTATGTCAATAAAATTCATTTTTCTCAAAAATGGGTTTTTAAGGGTTTAGGAGGCTTTTAAAGCTAAATATTCAAACTGATGATTCATGAAGTACAGACATCCAAATCCTAATTTTTTTCCTTTTATGTGTATAACATTGACCCCCTGACATCCCTAAAAATTTTTGGTTCCCATGCAAAATATATGAAAATTTACCATGTGAATGAAATTTGCCTATGGGGTTTTGACTGCATTCTGAGCTATCTATGCTCTTACCAATTATTCATAAATGATAGCTCCTAAAATTATATCAATTATTCATTAATTTTAATTAAATATGGGTCCTCAAAACATACTAAGATCATTTATCCAAACTCCACACGTGGTGAACAATATGAGTATCTGAATAGGTGGCTTAGAAGGGTGTCTAAAACTACAAAAAGTAAAAAACTTCACCAAAAGGTAAATAGTTCCTTCCTAGCTTCAAAAATCCTACAAAAATCATTATATTACCTGTAAAATTCTATCAAAACACTCTAAAAGTCTATTTTTCTTAAAAATTCCAAAAATGCCTTTTTGGCCTAAGTGCTTATTTACCTACATAAGCCTATATGAGCATGGATAGCATAAAATTTGAGTTTTTACACTCTTTAGAGGTTATTATGATGTAAAAACATCATCCCATGCTTATCAATCTTTTACCTAGCACTAGAAGCTTCTGTAGCATTCCAGAATGAAGCATGTTCCAATGGTGACCTCAAATGAATAGATTGAGGTTTGAGACAAAAAAACAAATATATCCCCTCATAAAAACTCCATAATTTTTTTATAATGTTACCCAACTCATTATTACCTTGTTTATCAAATTTTGAGTCTTGACTCCACCTGTAGCTCTTAGAATTCTCTATTTTCCCTCAATTTTGACCCCTGTGCATGAAATATCTTCATAATTGACAAAGTTTTGGATGTTTTAAAGTGTTTTCATGATATTTGGATATTTTAATGGTAAAAAAAATCTTCATTTATCATAATAGTCCTTTCAATAATCTTGTAAACAACATGCACCCCTCTTTTTAGGATACTTTGACCTCCACACAAGGCAATTAGGCCCCACATAGTCAATCTCTGTACATCAGATGTACTACATTTTAATTCATGATTCCTAATGTCACAAGGAATTGAAAAATGTTATTAATTTATTTTAAACTTTTACATTATCATTCATAGGTAATTGGTTGGATAAGGTCATTCAGAGAAACTTGTTTGCCTATGATTTATGAGAGAGAAACCAAACCATGCCTTAACTATGCCTACTCCTTAAGCTATGATTTTAGGGTGGTGTATTGATATGTATAATTTTTATAACATATAATTATACCTCTTGGATCTTATTTTCCACTTTATTCTTATGAAAATGAGAAACCAAACTTCCACACAAGACTATTTCCTCATTTAAAAGCTTGACTGTAACTTGATTTTACTCCTACCTATAGGTCATCATGATGGACTCAGCATCAAGTTGAAATCCCTTATAATTTTTCATTGAATATTCATTTTAAATCCATCTAAATCCTTCAATGCATGTTTGAATGTTTCAAACCTAAATAACCCTCCTCTTTAGTTATGTGTCCTTGTATTGACTGTAATCACCTTTCTGTGACTGTAGGCAGGGTTCATTAAGGCCTGTAGGTGAAGTTTGAAGATCAACTTTGTTGTGTAAAACTTTAAGAGTCACCCATTTATAAATTTTAATTAATTCAAGTACTTCTCTTATTAATTAAATCTCATACCATCTTGATATTCACATGAAACACTGACTCCACTTAGAGACCACTTCTTAGTCTTAAAAGCCTTCTAGCTTCAAGGACCTGTAGGTGAGGGTTCAAGATCTTGAGGTCTGTAGGTCTCTATGTTGTAATCTTAATCCATACTTTCTAGTTCCTTATTGAATTAATCAAGTCCATGAAATTTCATAATTGATAAAGTTCTCATTAACTATGTTTGACTGAACTCCAAGCCTTGAGAATATGCCTTTACCCATTTGAAGGTTGTAAGTGGTATATGAGGGTATCACTGTAGGTCTCAATATGATTACATTTACTACTCACTATTTACTTGGCTATGTCATCAACATCAAAATATTCTTCCATTTATAATGCCTTAGGGTTTAGGTGATGATGTTTTCTTAAGATGTAAGAATGATTTATCTCCCTTCATTGTAAGCAAACACACCTACATGCCTATAGGTTGTAAACCAAGCACTATAGGGTTTATGTCTAGGAAACCCTACTAAGATTATACTGTATTTACCTCATATTTTTAATTTCATATTTCATTATTCATTTTTCACCAAAGGACTTAAACAAAATCCTCTTTGAAATAGACCCTCCTTCAAAGGATGATTGTATATAATGCTTTATGTATGAACTGAGGACTGAAGGCATGATTTTAGAAGATCATGGCTAAGATTGAGTACTTTGAGATCCAATATAATGATTTGTAGTCCTCAATTAATCCTTGAATATATTGTGAAACCCTTAAACACTTAGATCATTACTCCACATCCTACCTACCAATCTTGAAAGTATGGTTGTAGGTGAAATGGGCTATAGGTATACATGGTTGTAGATTATTTTCCTCCATTCAGGCTTGTTTGAAGTTTGAAAAAATTATTTCTCCATGATAATCATGTAAAATTTTCTCTTAATACCAAGAATATCCTTGCTAATATTCACCCCCTTATTGAAACCTCAAGATGTCTAACTCATAGGCAATGAGGTTTCATATAATGCATAGACCTATAGGTGCCCTTTTGGGGCTATAGGTAATCATTGGGGGGGGTTTTGTAGGATAAATTTTGTGATAGCTTACTATGAATTATTATTTAGTATTCCTTATGATAAGTTAACTCATGAATCCATCATCTATTACCTTGATGACCTAATCCAAGTCATGAAAACTTCACTCATGGTAACCTTGATTTCAAACCCATATGAAAAAGCAAAAAGGTCTATCTAACTGTGACATGATTGATTGTATGGAAAATGGTTGTAGGTTAGCATGAATGAATGAATTTTTCCTTTAAGGTTTAATTACATGCCTTAATATATTCTTATAACCTTGATATATTATTCATAAGGCAAAAACCCCAAATCACTTGTAGATAGTGACCTGTAATACCCTGTAGCTTGCATCAAGATATTGAACTTGGTTGTAGGTGTATATTCCTTTTATAAGCCCTTAAGAGCCTAAAATTTCCTTATGTCTCTTTGAATTGTTCATGAAAATATCAATGTTGATGTTCTTGGAGCTTATTAGTCTCTTTGGCTTTTAGAAAACCATCTTACTTTAAAGAAGTAAGCCCTTCTTTGCTGTAACACATGCCTGTAGGGTAATTTGTGGTGTTGTATACCATGTCAATGAAGTAAAAAAAATGAATATGAGAACCTTGTAGGCTTAATTTCATAATGTAACTTTAATAAACTATAATCATCTCTAGAATTTGTCAATACCCCTAAAATTTTCAAAGTATGGGTCTCCATCTTGTAACTAACTGTAGGTGTTCCTAGTCGTACCATATGTACAGACTGTGAACTATCTTTGGGCTTTAAATCCATGTCATATAATTACTATTAATCTCAATATATTCTTTTGAAAATTAAAATCCACATAAAAAATGGTTATAAACCATTGTGTCATCTTAATACCTTCTCAAAACTTGGATAGGTCATTAGCCATATGGCTATATCATTGTCTTTATGGTGTATATGCAGCAAAATGAGTGTATAATACTCTTGTTCATGATCATTATGACCTCCACCTTTCCTAATTCATGAAAAAGGATTCACTGATATGAATGAATCTTCAATGATCTTGCTTGACTATCCATTTACCCTTCATGGCTAATATTTGACTAATTTGGTCTATTGTAGGTGTCATTTCACTATGACCTGATGCTTCAATTGCCCTGCATCCTCCTTGACCATGCTTTTTATAGTGTTGACCCATCTTGGCTCCTTAATGATGAAACTAGGTTATGGAGATGGGATGGGGATGTATGACATGGATAAGGGATTATGGATGGTATAAAAATGAGGGGAATCATGAAAGGAAGGTGAAATAGAAGTGAAAACATAGTGGAAAAGGTAGATTATGATAGTGATATGGGGTGAGTGAGGTGGAGATGGGAAAGAAGCATGGAAGAACATGAGAAGACCAAAAAAAGGAGTCTAATGCAACATAAGCACTAAATCTTCACTCTAATTGAATTTAGAGACCATTATGGGAATGCACAAGACTAATTTTGAAACATGGTTTTCTCCAAAAACATTAAAATTTGTAAAAAAAATCTTAAAGAATGCTAAATTGACTTCTTTTGAGACACTTAAAAGCATGTAAATAACTTATTGGCCATGAAAATTTGAATAATCCATATGATTTATGCATGGAAAACATAAAAACTTGATGTAAACCCTGAAAAACATAAATTATTGAAAATTTGAAGTCGACTTCTTCTCCCATGACTGTATAATTCACCCTTGCAAGCTTGCCAATACTACAGATTGACTGGCTAAGTTTGAGACCTCCATTTAAACTTGAATTGGATTAGTATCACTTTTATGATGACATGGAAAGGTAGATAAAGTCTCAAGATTCTAGAACAAGTTAAATTTCCTTGAAACTCTATCCAAGTGAGTAGGAATTGAAGAAAACCGATTGCCTTTCTGGTTGCAAGACAACAAAATTTACTCTAACTTCAACTGTATGGTACATGAGCCTATATAAAATAATTCAAAAATAACTTAGACCATCAATAATACCTTTGAGCCCACTTTATTCACCCCTAAATTGAGATATGTACACTCCTCTAGCAAACCATACTATCATAAGACCTATAGGTAGGTATGTTTGTGCCAACTAAGAAAATAACATGAGAAGGATGGTTTAGGGAATATATGACCATGAATATCCATGATACTCTTGATGAAACCTGGTAATAACCTACAAAAGATAAACCCTACCCCTGATGTATAGAATCCATACTACTCTTGAAAAATGAGAGGAAAAAACCTCTTTTTGCCCTTTTAAAAGAAGAACAAAGCTCTCCACTTCTTGGAAAAGAATATTTGAGAATTATAAGATGCCCAACATGAAAAATTTGAAACTTTTGAACTTTTTTCTTGCTTTAAAAGTGGAAATTGGCATGTGAGAGGCGTTTTTGGGTCCTTTTGGCATATATGGCATATCAAAAGACCTTTTTAAAGTTTGAAACTTTATAATTAATATATTTTCACCTTTTTGAACCTATTAAAAGTTCTCTTGAGATAATTAAAAGAATTTTGAAACCATTTTTGACACTTTAATCTCATTTTTTGACATTTTGACCAAAATTTGCATTTTAAGACCATAACTAACTAGTTTAACTAACTGTAAAGGGGGAAGGACTAGATTTTTGAAAGTTTTGAATGATAAGGGTAGTAATTTGGCCTTAACAAGCCAAATTACTAACAATTTTAGTGACTTTCAAGGGTTACCAGCATGCTGGTCAAAAGAACTCAAAAACTCTGGCAAGTATAGACCAGGATAAACATTGAAACTAGAAAAACTTGTAGACCAAGACATAATAGGAGAAATTGACACAAACAAAAACAAAAATGTGAATATATGCACTTATAGGAATGAAAAAACAACATGGAAATAAAAATAATAAAAATTGAAATCATGTGCGAAAAAGCACTTAGAGGAATGAAACTACGACTATGTATAAAAGAGTGACTCTCCTAGTAGTAATATTTGAGAAACATCCCATTCACAGGAATGGGAATCTATTCTCCACTCAATTTGGATAAATAAAAAGTAGTTTTCTTCTTACAATTAGTGATAATATAAGGTCCACTCTAAAATCTATCAAATTTGGGCTGCTTACCTGGCTTTACACACTCTTCATCCCATTTGAGTACTATGTCTCCTTGCTAAAATGCTTTTGATAAATCTCTCTTGTCAAATTTTTTCTTGAATTATTAATAATTTGACCACATGGTGTGCATATCATCATATCTTATCTCCTAAAATTATCTTAATTCCTTCATTCTGATTTTTATTGCATCACTTTCCATAAGCTCTAGCTTAGGTGCAAGCTCTAAAACTAGAAGATCTATTGAGATAGGTAGCCTTTATTCTCTTCCATAAACTAGGAGATAAGGTGAATGAACAATGGAATTATTATGGGTGATTCTATAATCCCATAAATTAGTCTTCAAATTTGTATGCTAAGATCTCTGATTATCTTCCATTATTCTTTTGATGATCTGAATCAGGTTCTTGTTAGTGGATTCAGCTAGTCCATTACCCTATGGATAGTAATTTGATGAATATTTCAAATAAATACCATGTTTAAGAGCCCATTAACATCAATTTTCACTACTAAATTCCAAATCATTATCTGATATTATAGTAGAAGGTGCTCTAAAATGAGTGATTAGGCTCTCATAGAATTTAAGCATGGAATTCTCATTTGCCTCTTTCAAAGGCACTGCTTCCACCCACCTAGTGAAATAGTCAATATATATCAATAACCACTTATTACCATCACTAAATTTAGTATTAATCATGACAATGAAGTCTAAACCCCATTGCATCAAAGGATGCTCAACTTGAATTGCCTTTAGTGGCATATCAGCTAGTCTATGTTTCCCTACAAACATTGCATACTTTGTAGATTTTCTAACCCATGCATGTGAATATATGAATAAATTGGGCCAAAAATAACCATCTCTAATAATTTTTTCATTTTTTGTCTTGGATGCAAAATGACCTGCAAAAAAGACTATCATGAAATTGCTCAAAAATCTTGTCAAATTGACTAGTTTCAACACACCTTAAAAGCATACCTCCAATGTCTTTTTTGAAAATAAATCCATAAATAAAAATGTATGATACTTGTTTTATATTTAAGTGTATTGTTTTTTATTCATTAAAACCCCTTGGAAATTCTCCATTTTGAATAAATCTATCAATGTTCTATATCCAACATGCAGGAGGTGTATTTTTAGTTTCATGCTAAGTGTCCTGAATTATCAAAATTATTTATTTTTATTCTTTCACATATTATTAAAGATGTTAAAATAATAATTTTACTTAGAAAATTTTTTTAACCTTGATTTAAATTTCATATTCCATGGATTTAGTGACCCATCTGGCTCTCATTTCTCTCAAGTGTCTGTTGAGAATGAAATCCTTCACACTTGGATGAGCTACCATTAGTATAATCTTATTGTTTGAAACCAAATGTCTAATTTTTTTTAGAAATATTATAATATAAAAAACATGTTTTTATAAAAATTAATACCTTTATTCATAACCCTCTAAATCTTGACTAAATAAAGTAATGGGTTGTTCCAAACCTTCATCATTCTGCTGCATAAGCATGACTGAAATAGTACCAGAAGTACAGAAAGTATACAAGAAGAAATCCTTACTAAAATTCAGATTGATAAAAGTAAGAGATTATTTTATTTATTAATTTATAGATTAAAAACTCATTTTAACTTCTTTACTCCAAGTTAATTCTTGGTGTTTCTTTAGCATTTGAGTAAGTGGCTTTACTAGTTTTGTAAAACCAAGAATGAATCTTCTGATAAAGTTTATCTTACCCAAGAATTTCTACAATATTTTCTTGTGTTTATGAAATTATAGATAAATTATTGACTCTATTATTTTAGGATCAATTGAAATACCAACTTTGGACACCACATGCCCAAGAAGTCTCCCCTCATGCACTGAAAAATGCATTTCTTTGGATTCAATGAGACTCTAAATTGTCTACATCTATCAAAAACAATTCTCAAGTGTGTTAGATGATCATTAGGATTATTTTAAAATATTTTAATGTCATCAAGATAGGCTAAAACAATCTCACTCTAAATACTATGAAAAGAAACATCCATTTCCCTTTGAAAGGTAGCTCCAACATTGTAGAGTCCAAAAGGCATCTTCTTGTAAGAAAAAGTACCCCATTTGGTGGTGAAAGCTATTTTATACTGATCTTAATCTTTCACCAATATCTAGTTGTATCATGGGTACCCATAAAATAAATAAAATCTGTATGAACCTACTACTCTCTACAAGATTTGATCCATGGAAGGAAGTGGATAGTGGTCTTTCAGTGATACTTTGTTCAGATCTCTAAAATCTACATAAAGTTTTATCTCTCCATTTTTATTTCTTAAGAGTAAAAGATTTGCTACCCATGTTGAATGGTTTATAGGAAAAATAATCCATGATTAAATCATCTTTTTAAGTTCCTTCCTCATGAGAATTTCAACGTTAGGGTTGATAGCCCTTTGCTTTTGTCTTAGAGGTTTTACATCTTGTTCAATCTCAATGGTATGTTGTACTAATCTTGGGTCAAAACCTTTCAAATCATGGTATTCACAAGAAAATACATCCATGAATTCTTGACATAATTAAATGAAAGATACTCTCTTAGAATCAGTGCTCACTTTACCCAGCTTGAGTTGCTTACCTTTATTTATATCTAATTGGCTCATAATGCTCTTTCTTAGAAGAAATACTCACCTTGTTCTTACTTTGCTGATCATCTTCATTGAAAATGATTTCTAAAGTCACAAAAACTTTTTGCATATTATTTGATTTCAATTTCACAATCTAATTTTCATATTGGTCCTAAAATTTATTACAATTTCTTTGGCAAAACTCTACCTCATTCTGTAGAAAATATGCTATTTGTTTATCAGAATAAAAAACTTGCCAAATTACATTATTATATGGGATTGAAGGCCTGCATATAACTTTGATTTGGGTCTGATTTTTATCATATTTAATCTGATTTTGAATATCATACTGTACTCCTATGGTAGAAAGTTTATCAACATGCTGATTTGCTCCTCTAAGAATGGAGAGAATGTTAAATGTAAGGAAATATTTCATGAGATCCCAAAATATATGTTTGTATTCCTTCAAAAGAGGATTATTTTATATAATTAAACCTCTAAAATTCTATACTACTAACTCACTATCACCTTTCACTATAATAGTCCTTTTAGGAAGCTTGGAAATAACCTCCACCACTCTTTCTAGCATACTTTGACCTCTACACAAGGCAATTAGGCCACACATAGTCAATCTCCATACATCAGATGTACTACATCTTAATTAATGATTCTTAATGTCATAAGGACTTGAAAAAATCTATGAATATATTATAAACTTGTACATTATCATTCATATGTACTTGGTTGGATAAGGTCATTAAGAGAAACTTGTTTTCTTATGATTTATGAGAGAGAAACCAGACCATGACTTAATTATGCTTGCTCAATAAAATATGATTTTAGGGTGGTGTCTTGAGCTATATAATTTTTATCACACAAAATTATACCTCTTGGAGCTTATTTTCCACTTGCTTCTCATGAAAATGAGAAACCAAACTTCCATACAAGACCATTTCCTCATTTAGAATCTTGACTATAACTTGATTTTACTCCTACCTATAGGTCATCATGATAAAATCAGCATCAAGTTAAAAGCCTTTCCATTTTGTCATTGAATATTCATTTGAAATCCATCCAATTGTTCTAATGTATGTTTGAAGGTTTAACACCTAAAGAACCCTTATCCTTAGTTTTGTGTCCTTGTATTGACTATAATCACCTTTATGTGACTGTAGGCAGGGTTCATTAAGGCCTATAGGTGAAGTTTGAAGATCAACATGGCTATGTGCACCTTTGAGATTCACCCCTTTATACATTTTAATTCATTCAAGTAATCTTATTAAGGAAACCTCATACCATCTTGAGATTCACATGAAACACTGACTCCACTTAGAGACTACTTCTTAGTCTTAAAAGTCTTCTAGCTTGAAGGACCTGTAGGTGAGGGTTTATGATCCTAAAGTCTATAGGTCTCTATGTTGTAAGCTTAATCCATAATTTCTAGTTCCTTATTGACTTAATCAGGTCCATGACATTTCATAATTGAAAATTTTCAAATTAAGTATGTTTGACTAAACTCCAAGCCTTGAGAATATTCCTTTACCCATTTAAAGGTTGTATGTGGTATATGAGGGTATCATTGTAGGTCTTAATATTATTATCTTCACTAATCACTGCTTTCTTGGCTATGTAATCACCCTTAACATATTACTCTATTTATAATACCTTAGGGTTTAGGTGATGATGTTCTCTTAAGATGTAAGAATGATTTAGTTCCCTTCATTGTAAGCAAATAGACCTACAAGCTTGTACGTTTTAAACCAAACATTGTAGGGTTTCTGTCTAAGAAACCCTGCTAAGCTTCTACTACCTTGAACTCATATAAGTAATTTCATATTTCATGAGTCCTTTTTCACCAAATGACTTAGCCAAAATCCTCTTTGAAATAGACCCTCCTTCAAAGGTTGAATGTATATAATGCTTTGTTTATAGACTGAGGACACAGGGCATGATTTATGAAGATCATGGCTAAGATTGAGTACTTTGAGATTAGATATAATTATTTGGAATCCTAAATTCATCTCTCAAGAGATTGTGAAACTGTTAAACACTTATATCATTGTTCCACATCCTACCTGCCAATCTTGAAAGTATGTTTGTAGATGAAATGGGTTATCGGTATACATGGTTATAGGTTGTTTTCCTCCATTTAGGCTTGTTTTAAGTTTGAAAAACTTATTCCTCCATGATAATCATGTAAAATTTTCTCTTAAGACTAATAATATCCTTTCTAATCTTCACCCCTTCTTGAAACCTCAAGAATTCTAACTCATAGGCAATGAGGCTTCATACAATACACATACCTATTGGTGCCCTTTTGGGGCTACAAGTAATCACTGAGGGGGGGGGTTGTAAGATGAATTTTGTGATACCTTACTATGGATTATTCTTGAGGATACCTTATGATAAGATAACTCATGAATCCATCATATATTACCTTGATGACCTAGTCCAAGTCATAAAAACTTCACTCATGGTAACCTTGGTTTCAAATCCATATGAAAAAGAAAAAATGTCTGACTATGAAATGCTTTATTGTATGTAAAATGGTTTTATGTTAGCATGAATGAATGAATTTTTACTTTTAATTTTAATTACATTCATTAATATCTTCTTACAAACCTTGATAGATTCTTCATAAGGCAAAACCCCAAATCACTTGTAGATAGTGACCTATAATAGCCTATAGCTTGCATCAAGATATTGAACCTGGTTGTAGGTGTATATTCCTTTTATAAGCCATTAAAAGCCTAAAAATTCCTTATGTATATTTAAATTTTTCATGAAAATATAAATTTTAATGATCTTGGAGCCTATTAGTCTCTTTGGATTTTAGAAAACCATCCTACTTTAAACAAGGCCTTCTTTGTTGTAACACAGGCTTGTAGGGTAATTTATGGCACTATGTACCATGTCAATGAAGTAAAAAAAATGAAGATGAGAACCTTGTAATATTAATTTCATAATGTAACTTGAATAAATTTTAATTACCTCTATAAGATATCAATACCCTTAAAATTATCAAAGTATGGGCCTCTATCTTATAACTAGCTATAGGTGCTCCTAGTAGTACCATATGTACGGATTGTGAACTATGTTTGAGATTTAAATACATGATATATAATTAATATTGATCTTAATATATTCTTTTTAAAATGAAAATACACATATAAAATGGTTATAAACTAATGTTTCATCTTACTACCTTGACAAAACTTGAAAAGGTCATTATGCCTATGGCTATATCATTGTCCTTATGGTGTATATCCAACAAAATGAGTGTATATTACTCTTTTTCATGATCATTATGACCTCCACCTTTCCTAATTCATGACAAATAATTCATTTATATGAATGACTCTTCAAGGAGCTTGCTTGACTATCCATGTACCCTTCATGGCTAGTATTTGACTAATTTGGTCTACTTTCATTGTGACCTGATGCTTCAATTAGCCTATATCTTCCTTGACCATGATTTTGATGGTGTCAACCCACCTTGATCCTTAATGATGAAAATATGTTATGGAGATGGGATGGGTATGTATTAGAAGGATAAGGGATGAAGGATGTTAGAAAGATGAGGGGAATCATGAATGTTGCATAAGCATGGCTGAAATAGTACCAGAAGTAGAGAAATTATACAAGAAGAAATCCTTACTAAAATTAAGATTGAGAAAAGTAAGAGATTAGTTTATTTATTACTTGATATATTAAAAACTCATTTTAACTTCTTTACTCTGAGTTAATTCTTGGTGTTTCTTTAGCATTTGAGTAAGTGGCTTTACTAGTTCTGTAAAACCAAGAATGAATCTTCTGATAAAGTTTATCTTACCCAATAATCTCTACAATATTTTCTTGTGTTTAGGAAATGATAGATAAATTATTGACTATATTATTTTAGGATCAATGGAAATACCATCTTTAGACACCACATGCCCAAGAAGTCTCCCCTTATACACTGAAAAATGCATTTCTTTGGATTCAATGAGACTCTAAATTGTCTACATCTATCAAAAACAATTATCAAGTGTGTTAGATGATCATTAGGATTATTTTAAAATATTTTAATGTCATAAAGATAGACTAAAACAATCTCACTCTAAATACTATGAAAAGAAACATCCATTTCCCTTTGAAAGGTATCTCTAACATTGTAGAATCTAAAAGGCATCTTCTTGTAAGAAAAAGTACTCCATTTGGTGGTGAAAGCTATTTTATACTGATCTTAATATTTCACCAATATCTATTTTTATCATGGGTACCCATCAAATAAATAAAATATCTATGAACCTACTACTCTCTACAAGATTTGATCCATGGAAGGAAGTGGATAGTGGTCTTTCACTGATACTCTGTTCAGATCTCTGAAATCTACATAAAGTTTTATCTCTCCATTTTTATTTCTTACTAGTACAAGATTTGATACCCATGTTGAATGGTTTATAGGAAAAATAATCCATGATTCAATCATATTTTTAAGTTCCTTCCTCATGAGAATTTCAATGTTAGGGTTGATAGGCCTTTGCTTTTGTCTTAGAGGTTTTACATCTTGTTCTATCTCAATGGTATGTTGTACTAATCTTGGTTCAAAACCTTTCAAATCATGGTATTCACAAGAAAATACATTCATGAATTCTTGACATAATGAAATGAAAGATACTCTCTTAGAATCAGTGCTCAGTTTACCCAGCTTGAGTTGCTTACCTTTATCTATATCTAATTGTCTCATAATGCTCTTTCTTGGAAGAAATACTCACCTTGTCCTTCCTTTGCTGATCATCTTCATTGAAAATGATTTTTAAAGTCATAGAAACTTTTGGCATATTATTTGATTTCAATTTCACAATCTAATTTTCATATTGATCCTGAAATCTATTACGATTTCTTTGGTAAAACTCTACCTCATTCTGTAGAAAATATGCTATTTGTTTATCAGAATAAAAAACTTGCCAAATTACATTATTATATGGGATTGAAGGCCTGCATATAACTTTGATTTGGGTCTGATTTTTATCATCTTTAATCTGATTTTGAATATCATACTTTACTCC
Organism: Torreya grandis; assembly: GCA_037957365.1. Lineage (NCBI taxonomy): Eukaryota > Viridiplantae > Streptophyta > Pinopsida > Cupressales > Taxaceae > Torreya > Torreya grandis. Next base: position 68,913 of record JARHVA010007515.1, read on the forward strand.
TATGGTAGCAAGTCTATCAACATGTTGATTTGCTCCTCTAAGAATGGAGAGAATGTTAAATGTAAGGAAACATTTCATGAGATCCCAAAATATATGTTTGTAGGCCTTCAAAAGAGGATTATTTTATACAATTAAACCTCTAACTTTCTATACTAATAACTCACTATCACCTTTCACTATAATAGTCCTTTTAAGAAGCTTGGAAACAACCTCCACCACTCTTTCTAGCATACTTTGACCTCTACACAAGGCAATTAGGCCACACATAGTCAATATCCATACATCAGATGTACTACATCTTAATTTATGATTCTTAATGTAATAAGGAATTGAAAAAATCTATGAATATATTATAAACTTGTACATTATCATTCATATGTACTTGGTTGGATAAGGTCATTGAGAGAAACTTGTTTGCCTATGATTTATGAGAGAGAAACTAGACCATGACTTAATTGTGCTTGCTCAATGAAATATGATTTTAGGGTGGTGTCTTGAGCTATAAAAATTTTATAACACAAAATTATACCTCTTGGAGCTTATTTTCCACTTGCTTCTCATGAAAATGAGAAACCAAATTTCCATACAAGACCATTTCCTCATTTAGAATCTTGACTATAACTTGATTTTACTCCTACCTATAGGTCATCATGATAAACTCAACATCAAGTTCAAAGCCTTTCCATTTTGTCATTGAATATTCATTTCAAATCCATCCAACTATTTTAATGTATGTTTTAAAGTTTAACACCTAAAGAACCCTTATCCTTAGTTTTGTGTCCTTGTATTGACTGTAATCACCTTTATGTGACTATATGTAGGGTTCATTAAGGCCTATAGGTGAAGTTTGAAGATCAACATGGGTATGTGCACCTTTGAGAGTCACCCCTTTATACATTTGACTTCATTCAAGTAATATTATTAAGGAAACCTCATACCATCTTGAGATTCACATGAAACACTGACTCCACTTAGAGACCACTTCTTAGTCTTAAAAGTCTTCTAGCTTGAAGGACCTGTAGGTGAGGGTTCAGGATCCTAAAGTCTGTAGGTCTCTATGTTGTAAGCTTAATCCATAATTTCTAGTTCCTTATTGACTTAATCAGGTCCATGACATTTCATAATTGAAAATTTTCAAATTAAGTATGTTTGACTAAACTCCAAGCCTTGAGAATATTACTTTACCCATTTAAAGGTTGTATGTGGTATATGAGGGTATCATTGTAGGTCTTAATATGATTACCTTCACTAATCACTTCTTTCTTGGCTATGTCATCACCCTTAACATATTAATCCATTTATAATGCCTTAGGGTTTAGGTGATTATGGTCTCTTAAGATGTAAGAATGATTTAGTTCCCTTCATTGTAAGCAAATAGACCTACAAGCTTGTATGTTTTAAACCAAACACCATAGGGTTTATGTTTAAGAAACCCTACTAAGCTTCTACTACCTTGATCTCATATAGGTAATTTCATATTTAATGATTCCTTTTTCACCAAAGGACTTAACCAAAATCCTCTTTGAAATAGACCCTCCTTCAAAGGTTGATTGTATATAATGCTTTGTGTATAGACTGAGGACTCCGGGCATGACTTCTGAAGATCATGGTTGAGATTGAGTAATTTGAGATTCAATATAATTATTTGGAATCCTCAATTCATCCCTCAAGGTATTGTGAAACTATTAAACACTTATATCATTGTTCCACATCCTACCTACCAATCTTGAAAGTATGTTTGTAGATGAAATGGGTTATCGGTATACATGGCTATAGGTTGTTTTCCTCCATTCAGGCTTGTTTGAAGTTTGAAAAACTTATTCCTCCATGATAATCATGTAAAATTTCATCTTAAGACCAATAACATCCTTGATAATCTTCACCCCCTTCTTGAAGCCTCAAGAATTCTAACTCATAGGCAATGAGGCTTCATACAATGTACAAACCTATAGGTGCCCTTTTGGGGCTATAAGTAATCACTAGGTGGGGGGGGGGGGTTGTAGGATGAATTTTGTGATACCTTACTATGGATTATTCTTGAGGATACCTTATGATAAGATAAATCATGAATCCATCATATATTACCTTGATGACCTATTCCAAGTCATGAAAACTTCACTCATGGTAACCTTGATTTCAAACCCATATGAAAAAGAAAAAATGTCTATCTGACTGTGACATGCTTTATTGTATGGAAAATGGTTTTAGGTTAGCATGAATGAATGAATTTTTACTTTTAATTTTAATTACATGCATTAATATCTTCTTACAAACCTTGATAGATTCTTCATAAGGAAAAACCCCAAATCACTTGTAGATAGTGACCTATAATAGCCTATAAGCTTGCATCAAGATATTGAACCTGGTTGTAGGTGTATATTCCTTTTATAAGCCATTAAGAGCCTAAAAATGCCTTATGTATATTTAAATTTTCCATGAAAATATAAATTTTAATGTTCTTGGAGTCTATTATTCTCTTTGGATTTTAGAAAACCATCCTACTTTAAACAAGGCCTTCTTTGTTGTACCACAAGCTTGTAGGGTAATTTATGGCACTATGTACCATGCCAATGAAATAAAAAAAATGAAGATGAGAACCTTGTAGGATTAATGTCATAATGGAACTTTAATAAATTTTAATTACCTCTATAAGATATCAATACCCCTAAAATTATCAAAGTATGGGCCTCCATCTTATAACTAGCTATAGGTGCTCCTAGTAGTACCATATGTATGGATTGTGAACTATGTTTGGGATTTAAATCCATGATATATAATTAATATTTATCTTAATATATTCTTTTTAAAATGAAAATCCACATATAAAATGGTTAGAAACCAATGTTTCATCTTACTACCTTGTCAATACTTGGAAAGGTCATTATCCCTATGGCTATATCATTGTCCTTATGGTGTATATCCAACAAAATGAGTGTATAGTACTCTTGTTCATGATAATTATGACCTCCACCTTTCCTAATTCATGAAAAATAATTCATTAATATGAATGACTCTTCAAGGATCTTGCTTGACTATCCATGTACCCTTCATGGCTAGTATTTGACTAATTTGGTCTACTTTCATTGGGACCTGATGCTTCAATTAGCCTATATCTTCCTTGACCATGATTTTGATGGTATCGACCCACCTTGATCCTTAATAATGAAAATAGGTTATGGATATGGGATGGGTATGTATTAGAAGGATAAGGGATAAAGGATGTTAGAAAGATGAGGGGAATCATGAAAGGAAGGTGAAAAAGAAGTGAAAACATAGTGGAAAAGGCATATTATGACAGTGATATGGGGTGAGTGAGGTGGAGGTGGGAAAGAAGCATGAAGTAACATGAAAAGAAAATAAAAAGGAGTCTAATTAAACATAAGAGCTAAATAATCACTCTAATTAAATTTAGATACCATTAGGGGAATCTAAGAGATTGAATTTGAAACATGGTTTTCTCCAAAAACATTAAAATTTGCAAAAATTCCTTGAAGAATGTTAAATTGGGTCCTTTTGAGAAGACATAAAAACATGAAAGCTTTGAATAATCCATAGGTTTTATGCATGGAAAACATAAAAAATTTATTTAAACCTTACAAAACATAAATTCTTTAAAATTTGAATCCATCTTCTTCACCCATGACCATACAATTCACCCTTGCAAGATTGTCAATACATAGATACATTGGTTGAGTTTGAGACCTCTGTTTAACCTTGAATTGGATGAAGAACATTTTCATAATGACATATAAAGGTAGAGAAATTCCTCAATATTTTTTAACAAATTTAATTTCCCTAAAACTCTACCTAGGTGAGGAGAAATTGAAGAAAAATGGTTGCCTTCTTGATTGCAAGGCAACATAATTTGACCTAAATTTAATTGGATGGTTAAAAATTTTAGATAATACAATTATAAAACCACTTATACCATTAGGAATCCCTCTGATCTTGATTTATTCACCCTAAAATTGAGATTTTTACCCTCCTTTAGTAGACCATACTAACATAAAACCTTTAGGCATGTCTATTTGTGCCAACTGAGCAAATAACAAGAGAAGGATAGTTTAGGGCCTATATGACCATAAAAATCCATGAAAATCCTAATTAATCTTGGTAATAAAATAAAAAATATAAACCCTACCCTTGATGTATAGAATCTGTATAGAATCCATACTACTCTTGAAAAATGAGAGGAAAAAACCTCTTTTTGCCCTTTTAAAAGAAGAACAAAGCCCTCCACCACTTGGACATGAATATTTTAGAATTATAACATGACAATCATGAAAAAATATAAACTTTTGATCTTTTTCCATGCTTCAAAAGTGTAAATTGGCATGTGGGAGGTGTTTTTGGGCCCTTTTGGCTTATATGACATATCAAAATACGCTTTTAATGTTTGAAACTTTAAAATTAAGATATTTTCACCTTTTTTAACCTATTAAAAGTTATTTTTAGATATTTTAAATACTTTTGAAACCATTTTTTATGCTTTTTATCCCATTTTTTGAAAATTTGACTAAAATTTGTGTTTTTAGACCATAATTAACCAGTTTGACCCACTACAAAGGGGGAAGGACTGAATTTTTGAATGTTTAGAATGATAGGGGTAGTAATTTGGCCTTGATAATATAAATTAATAACTTTTTTGGTGAATTTTAGGGGTTGATCATCTTGCTAGTAAAAATAACTCAAAATCTCTAGCAAGGATAGACCAGGACAAACATTGAAACTAGAAAAACTTGTAGACCAAGACATAATAGGAGAAAATGACAAAAAAAACAAAAAAAATGTGCATGTATGAACTTATAGGAATGAAATAAAAACAACACAAAAATTTAAAAAATAACAACTAAAATCATGTACAAAAAAGCATTTAGAGGAATGAAATTATAATTATGTATAAAGGAGTGACTCTCCTAATATCATAATTTGAGAAACATCCCATTCACAGAAATGAGAAGCTCTTATTCAATAAATATAGACAAATAAAAATCATTGTTTTTATTACAATCATTTATAATATAAGGTCCACTCTAAAGGATATCAAATTTGGAGTGCTTACCTAGCTTTGCATGTTCTTCATCCCATTTGATTACTATGTCTCCTTGCTAAAATGTTTTTGATGAATCTCTCTTGTCAAATGTTTTATTTACTTGTTGTGTATTTGACCACATGGTGTGAATAACATCATATCTTATCTCCTCCAATTTGCTTATTTAATTCACTTTGATTTCTATTGCACCACTTTCCAGAAGCTTTAGCTGATGTGCAAGTTCTAAAGATGGAAGCTCTAATGAGATAGGAATACTTGCTTTTCTTCCATAAATTAGGAGATAAGGTGATGAAAAATGTAATTATTATGGGTTATTTTATTATCCCATAAATTAGTCTTCAACTTTGTATGCCAAGATCTCTAATTATCTTCCATTATTCTTTTGATGATTTGAATCAGGTTCTTGTTAGTGGACTTAGCTAGTCCATTACCCTATGGATAGTAATTTGATGAAGATGTCAAATAAATACCATGTTAAATAGATCATTAACATACATTTTCAATTTTTAATTCCAAATAATTATCCGATATTATAGTAGAAGGTGATCCAAAATGAGTAACTAGGCTCTCATAGAATTCAAGCATAGAGTTCTCATTTGCCTCTTTCAAAGGCACTGATTCCATCCACCTAGTGAAATATTTATTAGATATCAAGACCCAATTATTAATATCACTAGATAAAGGATGAATCATGCCAGTTAATTCTAAACCCCATTGCATGAAAGGCTTCTCAACTTGAATTGGCTTTAGTGACATAACTGCTAGTCTTTGTTTCCCTACAAACATTACACTCTTTGTAAATTTATTAACCCATGCATGTACATCTATAAATAAATTGGGATAAAAATAAACTTATCTAATTATTTTTTCATCTATGGTATTGGTTTAAAAATTACCTCCAGAAGGACTATCATGAAATTGCTCAAAAAGCTTATCAAATTGACCAGTTTTAACACACCTTAAAAGCATACCTTCAATGTCTTTTTTGAAAATCACTCCATAAATAAAAATGTATGGTAATAAATGAAGATTAAAGTGTATTATTTTTTATACATTAAAACCCCTTGGAAATTATCTAATTTGAATAAATCTAGTAATGTTCTATGTCCAGCTTGTAGGAGGTGTATTTTTAGCTTCATGTTGAGTGTCCTGAATTGTCAAAAAAAATTCTTTTTCTTATTTCACATATTCTAAAATATGTTTAAATAATATTTTTCATTATACCATATTTTTAACCTTAAATTAAATTTCATATTCCATGCATTTAGTGACCCATCGATCTCTCTTTTCTCTCAAGTCTCTGTTGATAATGAAATCCTTCACACTTAGATGAGCTACCATTAGTATAATGTTATTATTTGAAATGAAATGTCTAAATTTTCAGACATCTTATCAAAATAAGAACATTTTTTTTATAAAAAATAATACCTTTCTTCATAATCCTCTAAATCTTAACTAAATAAATCAATGGTCTATTCTAAACCTTCATCATTCTGTTGCATAAGCATGGCTAAAATAGTATTAGAAGTAGAGAAAGTATACAAGAAGAAATCCTTACTAAAATATAGATTGATAAAAGTAGGAGATTTTATAATTGATTCTTTGATATCTTCAAAAATCCTTTTAATTTTTTACTCCAAGTGAACTCTTGGTGTTTCTTTAGCATTTGAGTAAGTCGCTTGTTTTAATAGTTCTACAAAACTAGGAATTAATCTTCTGATAAAGTTTATCTTACCCAAAAAGCTTTACAATCCTTTCTTATGTTTATGAAATCATAGATAAAGTATTGCCTCTATTATTTTAAGATCAATATAAATACCAAATTTAGATACCACATGTCCAAGATGTCTCCTCTCATGACCTGAACTCCAAATTGTCTACATCTATCAAAAATAATTATCAAGTGTGGTAGATGATCATAAGGATTCTTTGAAAATACTATAATTTCATAAGGATAGACTAAAACCATGCCACTCTAAATACCATGAAAAACAACATCCATTTCCATTTGGAAGGTAGCTCTAGCATTGGAGAGTCCAAAAGGCATCTTATTGTAAGCAAAAGTACCCTATTTGGTGGTGAAAGTTGTTTTATACTGATCTTGATCTTTCACCAATATTTGGTTGTATCATAAGTACCCTATTTGGTGGTGAAAGTTGTTTTATACTAATCTTTATCTTTCACCAATATTTGGTTGTATCCTAAGTACCAATCCAATAAATAAAAATTGTGTGAACCTACCACTCTCTTCAAGATTTAATCTATGTAAGGAAGTGGATAGTGGTATTTTAGTGATACTCCATTCAGATCTCTAAAATCTACAAAAATTATTATCTCTCCATTTTTCTTTCTTCCTGGTACAATATTTTATACCCATGTTGAATGCTTTATAGGAAAAATAATACCTGATTCAATTATATTTGTAAGCTCCTTCCTCATGAGAATTTAAACCTTAGGGTTGATAGGCATTTGCTTTTATCTTATAGGTTTTGCATCTTGTTCAAGATCAATAGTATGTTGTACTGATCTAGGGTCAAAATATTTCAAATCATGGTATTCCAAAGCAAATACATCCATGATTTCTTAACATAATAAAATGAAAGCTACTCTCTCAAAATTAGTGTTCACTTTACCCAGCTTGAGTTTTTTACCTTGAGCTATGCTAATTGGCTCATAATGCTCCTTCTTTGAAGAAATACTCACCTTGTCCTTCCTTAGCTAATCATATTCATTGAAAATGCCTAAAGTCACCAAACCTTTTTGCATCTTGTTTTATTTCAATTTCACAATCTAATTTTCATATTGATCCTATAATTTATTATGATTTCTTTGGCAAAACTCTACCTCATTCTATAGAAAATATGCTATTTTTTAATCCAAATAAAAAAATTGACAAATTACATCATTATTTGGGATTTAAGGCCTACATAGAACTTTGATTTTGGTCTAATTTTTATCATCTTTAATCTGATCTAGATTATCATATTGTGCTCTTATGGCAGCAAGTCTATCAACATGCTGATTTGCTCCTCTAGGAATGGAGCAAATATTAAATGTAATTAAATATTCCATGAGATCCCAAAATATATGTTTTAGTCCTACATAAGAGGATTATTTTTTTCACTTAAACCTTTGAATTGCTAGACTACTAACTCACTATCACCTTTCACCTACAAGAGCTTAATATCCCTCTTTCTAGCCCATTGGAGACCATAAATAAGAGATTCACACTCTACATTATTGGAAGTGAAACTAAACTATAATATAACAAAAGAATAATACTTTTAATTTTAGGGTGAAACCAACATTACACCTTCCCGACTTCCATTATTTATTTTAGATCCGTCAAATAATATATTCTAAACTCCTTCTTGATCCTGCATTGAGCTAGTTAGACTAGGCAATAAGTCACCCTCTTCGTGCATACAGTAGACTCCAAAACCAACATATTCAATAATTTTATAAGGATCATGTCCATGATTTTCATCAGCCCACTCATCTAGGAGGAGATACGGTATACCCTTAAGATGCTTATAAGGCTCTTATTCAATGATGTTATTATCTTCTTCTAAAATACTACAATTCACATTTGACATATTTGGCATTTATGGATCAAGATTAAATATGAAAGTAGGTTCAAATATAATGGTAACTTTGGTTATATAATTAGTTACAAAAACCATGTATGACCAATCTAAGGAAAGGTAACCTCTTATTTTGGTAGTGAAATCTCTGGATAGACATAGTGTAAAATATAGAGTTAGATTGACAACAACATATTGTAAAATGGTAACATTTGAACAAGTAGCAAGTATGATTTTTTAATCTATCAACACACCTATCATATTGTTAGGAGACCCATCTAGTTAAAAGACACCTTTTTCATGGGGTTTATACTAAAATCCTAACTTATTAGATATTGATTTGGGCATGATAGAGGTACTAACCCCACTATCAATTATATAGTTATGAAAAAGATAATATCTAATGATAACATAAAGATAAAATGGAGGAGGCTTAGTTACTTTAAGAGGTTGAGACTAAAAAACTAGATTATAATTAGTTATAATAACACTTAATCTTTTCTTTTTAGGTGGTCTATTAGGGATACTGAGCTTTGAAAGCTCCTCTTGCAAGTACTCCTTTTGTCCTGGGATTAGCAGTGTATCCTAGATTAAAATTGATACTAAATTCTTCTTCATATGATCCATAATACTGAGTGGAGAAGAGGCTTCCTTTCAATATAATATAGGAGTATAAGGAGCCCCCAAATGTTTTGTGAATTTAGGTATGTAAGGCCCTTTCATGTTCTTATCATTTAGATCATGAGCTTGCTGATTTGAACTTCTCTGAGGTAGCTTATGTGTAGTTATCTTTTGTTGTGGTTGAGAAGGAGGGGCTGCCCTATTAGGACATAAACCTTCACCAATTTCCTTTATTGGATCTAGTATGGGTTGTGACTAAATTATCAACATTAACTAAATCTTGACTTTGATTTTCAGCCAAGTGCTCAAAAGAATTCTCACCTTCCTGGAAGTTCATAAATGTAGTTTTAGTAGGTGTTTTCCACTAACTTCCCCTTTTTGATTTTGCACTTCTACTTTAGTAAATTAAGGAATGTCTCCATGAGAAAGATAAGCTTATTTATTCTAAGAAGGTGGATGGTTTTCAAATGAAGGATGAATTATAATTTATTTCATAAAAGATTGATGAGAAATCTCACCAGTTAGAGTCATTACCATGTTGTTTGCTTGATCCCATTGATTGTTCCATTATCCTTCTTGAGCATAGATACTTTGAGTTGGCACAATAGCTTTGTAATTACTTGGATCATTAGGATTATAATGCCTTGATTGAGAATTTTTCCCTTATCCTTTTTGATTAGATTGATAAGATGACCTCTTAGACTGGTAAATCTGATTAGTATTCTTATATGGGTTGTATGGTGGATCTTGTTGCCTCTCAATTAAAACCAACTTGTTAGTCTGATCCTTAAGAAGAATATCTATCTTCCCCAATATATTAGTTTGATCACCTTCTATTTGATGAGACTTTGATGACATTTAAATTAGAGTAATAGTTGGAGTAAAAGGATGGATCTATAGAAAAAGAGGCATTGGTGGCCTTGGAGATAACTCACATACTTATATAATGAAATTTTTAGCCTTGATTGATACTTCAAAAGATTAAAGTTTTGCCTCCCATAGATTGAATCATGATAGCCACATCTAAATTGAGAACCTTCAGATAGTATAGAAAAACATAGTTGGATTTAGGCTTGATCACTATAGGAATTCTATCCCAAGTCTTCTAGAATCTATAGTTGAAATCCACAATAAATTTATGATTGAATCTCTTAATTGTTGTAAGCTATTCCACAAGTGAAATATGATCACTTTTGTCTTCAAAATGTTTACACAGAAGTTATCCAAATTCATCCCAGTTATTGATTGATGCAATAGCTAAACCTCTATACCACTGAAGTGTTTTCCCTTTGAAAGAAGTTTCCAACAACTTCATTACTACATTTTCCTATCACATGATGCACTAAACAAATATTATCAATAGTTGTAATATGTTCTATAGGAGTTTTTGGATTTTCTCCTATAAAATAAGGAAAATCCTTCAGATCAAAAATTAGAATATCATCCCATTGAGATTTAGAGGATTACCACCATTAAATGAAAAAATCCCATCTTCTAGGAGAATCCATTTGAGGTATAGGATTTAAAACAATATTGGCTTGGATTAAAGGATTTCATGCAATAGCAAGGGTAACAAAAGGTGTAGGATTTGGAATTGACTAAAATGATTTCTTCTTTGTTGATTAGAAATATAGCTCAGAGAAATATATTTCTTTCCTTTTTGTAGATGATCTTGTGAAAAATCTTGGTGGCATGAAAATTATAAAAATCTAAAAAAAAAAATATACAAATGAATAATATACTCAGATACATAGATAATAATTTAAAAGTGTGAATAAGTAGTCCCACTAGGCATGTTAGAAACTATTATCACTCTAGAGAGTACCCTATTTGAAGATGTGCAAGGCACACCTTCTCTCTAATTGATAAAATTGGAGCTTCTCAGAGTGTGGGTGACTTTTTACTAAGAATACCCTCTAGAGAGGGTTGTTTCCCTTAAGATTTGTCTATTAAAACTAATCTACTATTTTGATTTGTTGGGATGAAAAGGGAGAAATAAACTAAAATGGGAAATTATATCTAATGGGGTGATGTACTTAAATGATTGGTATTCTCTAAAACATTTTTGAAACTAAATAAGACACACAAATGAATTTGAAACAAAACTTTGCATTCAAACCTAAAAATTAGTGTTTTAAAATAAGGCGTGAAAGAAGTTTGTAAAGCAAATTCAAATCCTAGTTCTTCCAATGACTTATAAAGGATGATATTTTCATAGTAGGTGTGTAAAGGACCTACAAAAGGGAAAGTATATTCCACTTTTATTATAGTACATAATCAAATTACACTCTATTTTGATCCAAAAAAACATATGCAAAAAATATTTTTTATTTGATAAAAATGGTTTCAATTAGAATTTCTTCTCTACTTCAAGAATTATTAAAAATGGTTAAAAAAGCCAATTTATATCTCAAAAAACCTAACCTAGGCCAATGTGGCATTGAAAATGGAGAAAGGTTAGTCTTTTTTGACTAACTCAAGACTAACTCCTTTTACAATGTTTAAACAAAACTTTAAACATCTTCAAATTCCATAAAATATGCATGATCTTCAAACTTTGGCATAAGAATAAGGTGGTGGGCCCATGTCACAAGTCAAATAATCCTTGCATCAAAATATATTAAAAAAATTGGATCGATAAATCTAGCTTTAAGTGATTTTGAAGTCAATTTGGAACATTGATTTCATGAAAATCAAGGAGAAAAGCATGGCTTGTCAATTAGTCAACTAAACTAAGACTATTTAATCCAAAAATAGCCCTCTTTTGCATGAAAAATGACCTTGAAGAGTGAGAAGTGAATGAATATCCTCAAGGAACAATAGATATTAAGTGTATAAATCGAAATTGATATTAACCAATTCCAATTCCAAACTCAATCTTGACAAGTTGATCAACTAAGCCATTTAGACCAAATAGGCCTAAAGGATAATATATGCTTTTGGTCACCATTAAACCTATAATAAGAAGCCATGAAACATTAAAAACCAATAATTAGACCTGGAACAACTTTTTTCAACATCAATTATGTGATTTTGATTAGAAAACCTTCACCATTTAGTCAACAGGTTTGACTAAGCCTATTTTACTCCATTTTCTCACATACTGTCCATTTTGATCAAGCCAATAGGGACACCTATATGATTATTTATTATTAATTGAATATTTTAGGATGAATAAAAATTCTTAGGATTCTATATCCATTGATTGATTCCATTAAACTACCTTGTACTTTGTTTTACATACTTTTTTCCACAAAAAAATGATTTCTACCTTCATCTGTATAGCTCCATGGATAAAATTTTCATTTATGGAATAATATCTAAGTTTAATTGACATTTTAAAAGGATTTATATTTATCCATGATGATTTTATGGCAATAAAATTTATTTTTCTCAAAATTGGGTTTTTAGGGGTTTAGGAGGGTTTTAAAGATGAATCTTCAAACTAATGATTCATGAAGTATAAACCTACAAATATGTAAATATTTCCATTTATGTATATAAAATTAACCCCCCTGACATCCCTAAAAATATTGGGTTCCCATGCAAAATATATGAAAAGTTACCACATGAATGAAATTTGCCTGAGGGGTTTTAACTGCATTCTAGGCTATCTAAGCTCCTAGTGATTATTCATAAATCACATCCCCTTAATTGATATAAATTCTTCATGAATTATAATTAAATAGGGATACTAAAAAAATACTAAGAATATTTTTCTAAACTCTAGATGTGGTGAACAATATGAGCATTTGAATAGGTGATTTAGAAGGGTGTCTAGAACTAGAAAAAGTGAAGAACTTCACCAAAATGAGAATATTTATTTCCTAGATTAAAAATATTTAAAAAATAATTATATTACCTGTAACATGTTATCAAAACACTTTAAAAGTCTATTTTTATTTAAAATTCCAAAAATGCCTTTTTGGCCTAAGTGCCTATTTATTTGCATAAGCCCGTATGAGCATGGATTGCATAAAATTTGGATTTTTTACAATATTTATATGTATTAATATAATTTCAAAATATCATCCTATGCTTACCAATCTTTTACCTAGCACTATAAGATTTTTTAGTATTCGAAAATGAAGCATGTTCCATAGGTGACCTCAAACAAATAGGCTGAGGTTTGAGACAAAAAATAGAATATATCCACTCATAAAATGGAAATTGAACTTTTTAAAAAGGTTTCCCAGCTCATTATAACCTTGTGTATCAAATTTTGAGTCCTTATTCCACTTGTAGCTCCCAAAATTCTCAATTTCCCTCAACTTTGACCCCTGTGCATGGACTGTCTACATAATTGATTGAGTTTTGGATGTTTTAAAGTGTTTTCATGATATTTTTAGATTTTAATGGTAAAAAAAACTTCAATTATCATAATATTACTTTAAATAACCTTGTAAATAATCTCCACCCCTCTTTCTTGCATACTTTGACCTCCACACAAGGCAATTAGGCCCCACACAGTAAATCTTTGTACATTAGATGTACTACATATTAATTCATTCTTAATGATGTCACAAGGAATTTAAAAATTATATGAATATATTTTAAACTTGTAAATTATCATTCATAGGTACTTGGTTAGATAAGGTCATTGAGAGAAACTTGTTTTCTTATGATTTATAAGAGAGAAACTAGACCATGCCTTAACTATGGCTACTCCATAAGCTATGATTTTAGGGTGGTGTCTTGAGATGTATAATTTTTATCACACAAAATTATACCTCCTATATCTTATTTTCCACTTTCTTCTCATGAAAATGAGAAACTAAACTTTCATACAAGACCATTTCCTCATTTAAAAGCTTGATTGTAACTTGATTTTACTCTTGCTTGAAGGTCATCATGATGGACTCAACATCAATTTGAAAGCCCTTCCACTTGGTATTTGAATCTTCATTTTAAATCCATCCAAATAATTCAATGTATGTTTGAAGGTTTCAAACCTAAATAACCCTCCTCCTTATTTTTGTATCCTTGTATGGACTATAATCACCTTTATGTGACTATAGGTAGGGTTCATTAAGGCCTGTAGGTGAAGTTTGAAGATCAAATTGGTTGTGTGCACCTTTTAAAGTCACCTATTTATACATTTTAACTCATTCAAGTAATTCTCTTATTAATGAAAAATCATAACATCTTGAGATTCACATGAAACACTGACTCCACTTAGAGACCATTTCTTAGTCTTAAAAGCCTTCTAGCTTGAAGGACTTGTAGGTGAGGGTTCAGGGTCCTGAGGTTTGTAGGTCTCTATATTAATATATTAATACATAATTTTTATTTCCTTCTTTACTTAATCAAGTACATGCTATTTCAAAATTGATAGAGTTCTCTTTAACTATGTTTGACTAAACTCCAAGCCTTGAAAATATGCCTTTACCCATTTGAAGGTTGTAGGTGGTATATGAGGGTATCATTGTAGGTCTCAAAATGATTAACTTCACTACTCACTAATTACTTAGATATGCCATAACTCTCAAAATATTCTTCCATTTATAATGCATTAGGGTTTAGGCGATAATATTCTCTTAAGATGTAAGAATGATTTAGCTCCTTTCATTGTGAGCAAACACACCTACATGCCAATAGGTTATAAACCAAGCACTGTAGGGTATATGTCTAAGAAACCCTGCTAAGCTTCTACTACCTTTACCTCATCTAGGTAATTTCATATTTCATGAGTCCTTTTTCACCAAAGGACTTAACCATAATCCTCTTTGAAATAGACCCTCATTCAAAGGCTGATTGTATATAATGCTTTTTATATCGATTGAAGATTGAGAGCATGATTTTTGAAGATCATGGCTGAGATTAAGTACTTTGAGATTTGATATAATGATTTGCAATCCTTAATTCATCCCTCAAAATATTATGAAACCCTTAAACACTTAGATCATTGTTCCACATCTCGGTTGCCAATCTTGAAAGTATGGTTGTAGATGAAATGGGTTGCAAGTATACATGGTTGTGGTTATTTTCCTCCATTCAAGCTTGTTTGAAGTTTGAAAAACTTATTCCTCCATGATAATAATGTAAAATTTTCTCTTAAGACCAATAATATCCTTTCTAGTATTCACCCCCTTCTTGAAACCTCAAGAAGTCTAACTCATAGGCAAAAAGACTTCATATAATACACATACTTGTAGGTGTCCTTTTGGGGTTATAGGTAATCATTGGTGGGATTACAGGATGACTTTTGTGATACATTACTATGGATTATTCTTCAAGATCACTTATGATAAGTTAACTCATGAATCCATCATCTATTACCTTGATGACCTAGTCCAAGTCATGAAAACTTCACTCATGGTAACCTTGATTTCAAATCCATATGAAAAAAGAAAAAGGTCTATCTGACTATGACATGCTTGATTGTATGGAAAATGGTTGTAGGTTAGCATGAATGAATTTGTCCTTTGAGGTTTACTTGCATGCCTTAATATCTTCTTATAAACCTTTATATATTCTTCATAAGGTAAAACCCCAAATCACTTGTAGACAGTGACCTATAATAGCATGTAGCTTGCATCAAGATATTGAACCTAGTTGTAGGTGTATATTCCTTTTATAAGCCCTTAAGAGCCTAAAATTGCCTTATGTCTATTTGAATTTTTCTTGAAACTATCAATTTTAATGTTTTTGGAGCTTATTAGTCTCTTTGGCTTTTAGAAAACCATCTTAGTTTAAAGAAGTAAGCCCTTCTTTGTTGTAACACATGCATGTAAGGTAATTTGTGGCACTATATACCATGTCAATGAAGTATAAAAAATGAAGATGAGCACCTTGTAGGTTTAATTTCATAATGGAAATTTAATAAAGTTTAATGATCTCTAGAAGCTGTCAATACCCCTAAAATTATCAAAATATAGGTCTCTATCTTGTAACTAGTTTTAGGTCCTCCTAGTAGTACCATATGTACAGACTGTGAACTGTCTTTGGGCTTTAAATCCATGTTATATCATTACTATTGATCTTAATATATTCTTTTGAAAATGAAACTCCACATAAAAAATGGTTAGAAACCACTATGTCAACTTACTACCTTGTCAAAACTTAGATAGGTAATTAGCCTTATGGCTATATCATTATCCTTATGGTGTGTATGTAATAAACTGAGTGTATAGTACTCTTATTCATGCTCATTATGACCTCCACCTTTCCTAATTCATGACAAAGGATTCACTGATATGAATGACTCTTCAAGGAGCTTGATTTACTATCCATGTACCCTTCATAACTAGTATTTGACTAATTTGGTATACTATAGGTGTCATTTCAATGTGACATGATGCTTCAATTGTCCTGTATCCTCCATGACCATGATTTTGATGGTGTCAACCCATCTTGGCTCCTTAATGATGAAACTAGGTTATGGAGATGGTATGGGGATGTATGACATGGAAAATGGATGAGGGATGGTAGAAAGATGAGGGGAATCATGAAAGGAAGGTGACAAAGAAGTGAAAATATAGTGGAAAAGGTAGATTATGATAG
Organism: Torreya grandis; assembly: GCA_037957365.1. Taxonomy (NCBI): domain Eukaryota; kingdom Viridiplantae; phylum Streptophyta; class Pinopsida; order Cupressales; family Taxaceae; genus Torreya; species Torreya grandis. The sequence goes on from JARHVA010007515.1 coordinate 85,674, forward strand.
TGATATGGGGTGAGTGAGGTGGGAAAGAAGCATGGAGGAACATGAGAAGACTTGAAAAAGGAGTCTAATGAAACATAGGCTCTAAATAATCACTCCAATTGAATTTATAGGCCATTAGGGGAATGTAAGAGACTAAATTTGAGACATGGTTTTCTCCAAAAACCTTAAAATTTGCAAAAAATCCTTAAAGAATGCTAAATTGGCTTCTTTTGAGACACTTGAAAGCATGGAGGTGACTTATTGTTCATTAAAATTTGAAGAATACCTGATATTTATGTATATAAAACATAAAAACTTGATGTAAACCCTACAAAACATAAATTCATAAAAAATTGAAGACAACTTCTCCCATGATCATACAATTCACCCTTGCAAGCTTGCCAATATTGCAAATTGACTGGCTGACTTTGAGATGTCTATTTGACCTTAAATTGGATGAAAAACACTTTTATAATGACATATAAAGGTATAAAATGTCACAAGATTTTAGAACAAGTTAAATTTCCCTAAAACTCTACCTAGGTGAGGAGAAATTGAAGAAAACTAGTTGCCTTCCTAGTTACAAGGCAACATAATTTGACTTGACTTCAAATGGATGTTTCATTAGCCTAGAGAATCAAATTCAAAAACCACTTAAACTATCAAGAATCCATATGATCCTAATTTCTTCACCCCAATATTGAGAGCTATACCCTCCTCCAGTAGACCATACCATCAAAAAACTTATAGGTAGGTCTATTTGTGCCAACTGAGCAAATAATAGGAGAATAGTTTAGGGATTCTATGACCATGAAATCCATGGAACTCGTGATGAAGCTTGGTAATAACTTAAAAAATATAAACCCTACCCTTGATGTATGGAATTTGTATTACTGTTGAAAAATGAGAGGAAAAGCCTCTTTTTGCCCTTTTAAAAGAAGACCACAGCCCTCCACCACTTGGAAAAGAATATTTGAGAATTATAAATTTCCCATCATGAAAAATTAGAAACTTTTGATCTTTTTTCATGCTTTAAAATTATAAATTGGCATGTGGGAGGGGTTTTTGGGCCCTTTTGGCTTATGTGATATATCAAAAGACCTTTTTAAAGTTTGAAACATTATAATTAAGCTATTTTCACCTTTTTGAACCTATTCAACGTTATTTTGAGATAATTCAAAGACTTTTGAAACCATTTTTGATGATTTTTATCTCATTTTTATACATTTTGACCAAAATTTGTGTTTTAGACCATAATTGACTAGTTTGACCAACTGCAAAGTGGGAAGGTCTAGATTTTTGAAAGTTTCAAATGATAGGGGTAGTAATTTGGCCTTGAAAATCCAAATTACTAAGAATTTTGGTGACTTTCAAGGATTGACCAGCCTTCTAATTAAAAAAACTTAAAAACTCTGGAAAGGATAGACTAAGACAAACACTAAAACTGGAAAAACTTGTAGACCAAGACATAACATGATAAACTAACACAAAAAACAACAAACATGTGCACATATGAACTTAGAGGAATTAAATAACAAAAAAATGAAAAGGAAAACAACAAATAAAATCATGTGTAAAAAAGCACTTAGAGGAATGAAACTATGACTATGTATAAAGGAGTGACTCTCCTAATACTAGTATTTGAGAAACATCCCATTCATAAGAATGGGAAGCTCTTCTCCACTCAATATGGATAAATAAAATACATTTTTCTTCTTACAATCATTGATAATATAAGGTACACTGCAAAGGCTATCAGATTTGGAGTGCTTACCTAGCTTTTCATGCTCTTCATCTCATTTGAGTACTATGTTTCCTTTCTAAAATGTTTTTGATGAAGCTATCTTGTCTAATATTTTCTTGAATTTTTAATTATTTGATCACATGGTGTGCATATCATCATCTCTTATCTCCTCCAATTTTCTTAGTTCATTCATTATTATTTCTATTGCATCACTTTCTAGAAGCTCTAGCTAACGTGAAAGCTCCAAAGCTAGAAGCTCTAATGAGATAGGTAGCCTTGATTCTCTTCCATAAACTAGGAGATAAGGTGAATGACCAATGGCCTTTTTAGGGATGATTATATCAGCCCATAAATTAGTCTTCATCTTTGTATGCCAAGATCCCTGATTATCTTCCATTGTTCTTTTGATGATCTGAATCAAGGTCTTGTTAGTGGAATCAGCTAGTCCATTACCCTATGGATAGTAAATTAATGAATATGTCAAAAAAATACCATTTTCAAGATCCCATTCACATACCTTTGCATTTATAAATTCCAAATCATTATTTGATATTATAGTATAAGGTGCTCCAAAATGAGTGAATAGGCTCTCATAGAATTCAAGCACAAAGTTCTCATTTGCCTCTTTCAAAGGCACTAATTCCACCCACCTGGTGAAATAGTTAGTAGTTGTTAAGACCTACTTGTGACTAGAACTAGATGGAGGATTAATCATGCCAATGAAAGTCTAAACCCCATTGCATGAAAGGCTACTCAACCTGAACTGGCTTGAGTGGCATAACAACTAGTCTCTAATTCCCTACAAAAATTATACACTTTGTACATTTCCTAACTCATGCATGTGCATATTTGAATAAATTGGGCTAAAAATAACTATATATCTAATGATTTTTGTAGTTGTGGTCTTGGATACAAAATGACCTCCAGAAGGACTATCATGAAATCGCTCAAAAATTTAATCAAATTGACTATCTTCAACACACCTTAAAAGCATACCTCTAATGTAGTTTTTGAAAATCACTCCATCAATTAAAATATATGGTACTAATTACATCTTGAGGTGTTTTCTTTTTGATTCATTCAAACCCCTTGTACATTCTCTAGTTTAAAGAAATCTAGTAATGTTTCGTGTCTATCTTGTAGGAGGTGTATTTTCATCTTCATGTTGAGTATCCTGAATTATCAAAATTGTTTATTTTTCTTATTTCACATATTATGCAAGATGTTCACATAATCCTTTACCTTAAATCATATTTTTAACCTTTAATTTAGTGTCATATTCCATGCATTTAGTGACCCATCCAAATCTATTTTTGCTCAAGTCTTTGTTGAGAATGAAATCTTTCACACTTGGATGAGCTACCATTAGTATAATATTATTGTTTGAAACCAAATGCCTAAATTTTTTCAAACCTCTTATAACAACAAGAAAATGTTTTTATAAAAATGAATACCTCTCTTCATAACCCTCTAAATATTTACTAAATAAAGCAATGGGATATTCCAAACGTTCATCATTCTACTACATAAGAATGGATGAAATAGTACTGGAAGTATAGAAAGTATACAAGAATAAATCCTTATTGAAATCTAGATTGAGAAATGTAGGATCTTGGATGATCTATTCCTCGATATCTTCAAAAATCCTTTTACCTTCTTTACTCCAATTTAACTATTGGTGTTTCTTTAGCATTTGAGTGTCTTTACTAGTTTTACAAAACCAGGAATGAATCTTCTGATAAAGTTTATCTTACCCAAGAAGCTCTACAATCCTTTCTTGTGTTTATGCAATGATAGAGAAATTATTTCTTAATTTTTTTTAGGATTAATGGAAAGACCAGCTTTGGACACCACATGCCCAAGAAGTCTCCCCTCATACACTAAAAAAATACATTTATTTGGATTCAATGAGACTCCAAATTATCTACATCTATCAAAAATAATTCTTAAGTGTGTTAGATGTTCATTAGGATTATTTGAAAATATTATAATGCCATCAAGATAGATGAAAACCATTTCACTCAAAAGACCATGAATATCAACATCCATTTCCCTTTGGAAGGTAGCTCTAGCATTGAAGAGTCCAAAAGGCATCTTCTTGTAAGCAAAAGTACCCCATTTGGTGGTGAAAGTTGTTTTATACTGGTCTTAATATTTCACCAATATTTAGTTGTATCTTAAGTACCCATCCAGTAAATAAAACCTCTATGAACCTACTACTCTCTACAATATTTGATCCATGGAAGGAAGTGGATAGTGGTCTTTTGGTGATACTCTGTTTAGATCTCTGAAATCTACACAAAGTCTTATCTCTCCATTTTTATTTCTTATTGGTACAAGATTTTCTACCCATTTTGAATGCTTTATAAGAAAAATAATACATGATTCAATTAGCTTTGTAAGCTCATTCCTCATGAGAATTTTAACCTTGGGGTTAATAGTCTTTTGCTTTTATCTTATAGGTTTTGCATCCTATTCAAAATAAATGGTATGTTGTGCTAATCTAGGGTCAAAACATTTAAAATCATGGTATTTCCAGGAAAATACATCTATTAATTCTTGACATAATAAAATGAAATATACTCTCTCAAAATCAGTGTTCACTTTACCCAGCTTGAGTTGCTTACCTTCAACTATGCTAATGGGCTCATAATGCTCTTTCTTGGAAGAAATACTCACCTTGTCCTTCCTTAGCTGATCATATTCATTAAAAATTACTTATAAATTTACCAAACCTTTTGGCATTTTATTTTATTTTAATTACACAATTTGGTTTTCATATTGATCCTACAATTTATTATAATTTCTCTAGCAAAACTTTACCTCATTCTATAGAAAATATGTTATTTTCTTATCAAATAAAAAAATTGACAACTTACATCATTATTTTGGATTTAAGGCCTACATAAAACTTTTATTTGGGTCTTATTTTTATTATTTTTAAGTTGATCTAGAATATCATCTTGTGCTCCTATGGTAGCAAGTCTATCAGCATGTTGATTTACTCCTCTAGGAATGGAATGAATGTTAAATGTAAGGAAATATTATATGAGATCCCAAAATATATATTTTTAGGCCTTTAAAATAGGATTATTTTCTACACTTAAACCTATAACTTGTTGGACTACTAACTCACTATCACCTTTCACCTACAAGAGCGTAATATCCCTCTTTGTATCCCATTAGAGACCATAAATAAGAGCTTCATACTCTATAGTATTTGAATTACAACTAAATTAGAATATAAAAGAAGAATAATAAATTTTATTTTATGGTAAAACTAATAGTACACTAGCCCCACTTCCATTCTTTGTTCTATATCCATCAAATAATAGATTCTAAATTCCTTGATCCTACATTGAGCTAGTGAGACTAGGCAATAAGTCAACCTCTTTATGCATATATTAGACTCTAAAACTAGCATCTTCAATAATTTTTGAAGGATCATGTCCATTATTTTTAGTAGCCCACTCATCTAGGAGGATATGGTATACCCTCAAGAGGATTAGAAAGATCTTGTTCAATGATGTTATCATTTTCTTTTGAAATACTACAATTCACATTTGACATATTTGGCATATATGGCTCAAGATGAAATCTAGAAATAGGCTCAGATCTAATAGTAACTTTGGTTCCATACTTGGTTATAAAAACCATGTATAACCAATCTAAGTAAATGTAACCTCCTATTTTAATAGTGAAATCTTTGGATAGACATAGTGCAAAATATGGAGGTAGATCAACAATAACAACATCTTGTAAAATGGTGAAATTTGGACAAGTAGCAAGTATGATTTTTAGATATTTCAACACACCTACAGTCTTAGTAAGAGAAAAATCTAATTTTAAGACACATTTTTCATGGGGTTCATACTATAATCCTAATTTATCATTAGTTGATCTGGGCATGATAGAGGTACTAGCCCCATTATCAATCATACAGTTATGAATAAGACAATCTCCAATGATAATAGAAAGATAAAATAGAGGCTTAGTCACCTTAAGAGGTTGAGACTCAAAAAATGGATTATAATTAGTTATAAAAACACTTACTCTTTCTTTTTTAGGTGGTCTATCATTGATACAAAGCTTTGAAATCTCCACATGAAAGTACTCCTTTTATCTTGGGATTAGCAGTGTATCCCACATTGAAATTGATATTTAATTCTTCTTCATATGATCCAAAATAATGAGTGGAGAATTGGTTGCCTTTTAATATAATTTAGGACCAGAAGGAGTCCCCAAATTTTGTGTGAATTGAGGTATGTAAGGCCCTTTCATGTTCTTATCTTTTAGATCATGATCTTGTTGATTTAAACTTCTCTGAGGTAGCTCATGTGTAGTTGTATTTTGTTGTGGTTGAGAAGGAGGGGCTGCCTTGTCAAGACCTAAAAATTCACTAATTGATCTTTTATTGTATTTATTATGGGCTACAACTCAATTATCAACATTGGGTAAATATTGACTTTGATTTTCAGCCAAGTACTCAAAAGAATTCTCACCTTCTTGGAAGTTCACAAATATAATTTTAGTAGGTGACTTACCACTACCTTCTCCTTGTTGATTTGGAACTTTTACTTTAGTGAATGAAGGAATGTATCCATGAGAAAGAAAAGCTTCCTTATTCTGAGAAGGTGGTTAGTTTTCAAATTAAGGAAGAACTAAACTTTGTTTTATAAAAGATTGATGAGAACTCTCACCAGTTGGAGCCATTGCCATGTTGTTTGCTTGATCCCATTGATTTTTCCATTGTCATTCTTGAGCATAGTTGCTCTGAGTTGGAATAATAGATCTAGAATTACTTGGAGCATTAGGATTATACTACCTTGATTGAGAATTTTTACCTTGTCCTTGGTGATTAGATTGATAGGACAACCTATTAGATTGGTAATTCTGATTAGTATTCTTATATGGCCTATATGGTGGAGCTTGTTGCCTCTCAATTGCAACCAACTTGTTAGTTTGAGCCTTAAGAATAATCTCTATCTTCCCCAATATTTCAAGTTGATCACCTTATATTTGATGAAACTTTGATGACTCTGTAATTGGAGCAATAGTTGGAGTAGGAGGATGGATCTCTAGAAAAAGAGGCATTGGTGGCCTTGGAGATAAATTATCTACTTGTATAAGGAAATTTTCATCCTTGGTTGCTACTTAAAAATATTTAGGTAAATTTTTTCCTCCCATGGATTGAATCATGATAGCGACATCTAAATTGAGAGCCTTTAGATAGTACCAAAAAACATAGTTGGGTGTAGGCTTGATCACTACAAGAATTCTATCCCAAGTCTTTTGGAATATGTAATTGAAATCCATCATAAATTCATGATTTAATCTCTTAATTTTTGTAAGCTAATCCACCAATGAAAGGTGATAAATTTTGTCTTCAAAATGTTTGCATAGAAGTTCTCCAAATTCATCCCAATTGTTGATTGATGCAGGAGCTAAACCTTTGTACCACTTAAGTGTTTTCCCTTTGAAAGAAGTTTACAACAACCTCATTTTTAAATTTTCCTATGTCACATGATGAATTAAACAAATATTAGCAATATCTACAATATTTTATATAGGATTTGTTGGATTTTATCCTATAAAATAAGGAAGAGCCTTTAGAGTAGAAACTATAATATCATCCCATTGATTGAGATTTAGAGGACTCCCACCATTAAATGCAATAAAAGCCTATATTATGGGAACAACCACTTGGGGTATAGGATTTAAAACAATATATGGCTGAATAATATTAGATTGGACATGAGGTTTTTATGTAATAACAAGGGTAACAAAAGGTGTAGGATTTGGATTTGACTAAGAGAATTTCTTCTTCTTTGCTGATTGGAAAGATAACTCAGAGAAATTTGTTTCTTTACCTTTTGTAGAGGATATTTTGACAAATATTCATGGCATGAAAATTATACAAATATAAAAATTAAAATCTAGAAATGAATAATATACTTAGATACATAGATATTAATTCAAAAGTGTGAATAAGTAGTTCCACTGGGCATGCCAAAAATTGTTATCACTCTGGAGAGCACCTTGTTTGAAGATGTGAAAGGCACACCTTCTATCTAAATAATAAAATTGGAACTTATCAAAGTTTGGGTGACTCTGTATTAATAAGAACCTATAGAGAGGGTTGGTTCCCTTAAGATTTGTCTATTAAAACTAATCTACTATTTTGATTTTTTGGGATGAAAAGGGAGAAATAAACTAAAATGGGAAATCATATCTAATCGGGTGATACACATAAATGATTGGTATTATATGAAACCTTATAAAATTTAATAAGACACACATATGAATCTAAAATAAAACTCTGTATTCAAACCTGAACATCAGTGTTTCAAAAGAAGGCCTGAAAGAAGTTTGCAAAGCAAATTCAAATCTTAGCTCTTCCAATGACCTGTAGAGGATGATATTTTCATATTAGGTATGGAAAGGAACTGAAAAAGGTAAATATATTCCATTTATATTCTAGTATATATTCAAATTACACTCTATTTTGATCTAAAAAAACATATGTAAAAAATCTTCTTTATTTGATAAAAATGGTATCAATTACAATTTCTTCTCTACTTCAAGAATTATGAAAAATGGCTTGAAAAAGTCAATTTATATCTCTCAAAACCTAACCTAGGAAAATTTGGCATTGAGAATGGTGAAGGGCTAGTCTTGGTGGACTAACTCAAGACTAATCCTTTTACAATGTTTAAACAAAACTTTAAACACTTTCAAATTCTATAAAATATGCATGATCTTCAAACTTTGGCATAGGAATAAGGTGGTGGGGCCATGTCACAAGTCAAATAATCCTTGAATGAAAATCTATGACAAAACTTGGATGGACAAATCTATCTTAAAGTGAGTTTGAAGTTGAGTTGGAACACTGATTGCATGAAAATCAAGGAGAAAAGCATGACTTGTCGATTAGTCAACGGAAGTAAGACTAATGAATCCCAAAATAGCCCTCCTTTGCATGAAAAAGGACATTTAAGAGTGATAATTTCATGAATATCCTCAAGTAAAAACAACTATGAAGTGTATAAATCCAAATTGAACTCCTTGATGACCAATTCTAATGTCAAACTCAAACTTGATAAGTTGATCAACTAAGCCATTTAGACCAAATAGGCCTGAAGGCTAATCTATGATTTTGGTCACCATTAAACCTAAAATAAGAAGACATGAAACCTGAAAAAAACCTGAATTATACCTGGAAAAACTTTTTTTCATCATTAACTATGTGATTTTGATGAGAAAACCTTCACCATTCAGTCAACAGGGTTGACTAGGCCTATTTTGTTCCATTTTCCAGTAGACTGGCCATTTTGATCAAGATGGGAGGAATACCTATGTGATTATTTATGATAAAATTAATATTTTAGGATTAATAATAAGTCTTAGGCTTATATCTCCATTGATTATATTTTATTGACCTACCCTGTACTTCATTTTACATGTTTTTTTCCAAAAAAAACATGATTTCTACCCTCATTTGTATAGCTCCATGTATAAAATTGACATTTATGGAATCCTATATAAGTATAAATAATTTTTGAAAAGGTTTTAGGTTTATACATTTTCTTCTTTTCCACTTTCTTCTTATGAAAATGAGAAACCAAACTTCTATACAAGACCATTTCTTCGTTTAAAAGCTTGATTGTAACTTGATTTTCCTCCTACCTGTAGGTCATCATGATGGACTCAGCATCAAGTTGACATCCCTTCCAATTTTTCATTTAATATTCATTTTAAATCCATCCAAATCCTTCAATGCATGTTTTAATGTTTCAAACCTAAAGAACCCTCCTTATTTTTGTGTCCTTGTATTGACTATAATCACCTTTATGTGACTATAGGTAGGGTTCATTAAGGCTTATAAGTGGAGTTTAAATATCAACTTGGTTGGGTGCACCTTTGAGAGTCACCAATTTATAAATTTTAATTCATTCAATTAATTCTCTTATTAATTAAACGTCATACCATGTTGAGATTCACATGAAAAACTAACTCCACTTAGAGACCACTTCTTAGTCTTAAAACCCTTCTAGCTTGAAGGACCTACAGGTGAGGGTTTATGATCCTGAGGTCTAGAGGTCTTTGTATTGTAAGCTTAATACATAATTTCTACTTCCTTCTTGACTTAATCAAGTCCATGACATTTCACAATTTACTAAACTCCAAGACTTAAGAATATGCCTTTACCCATTTGAAGGTTGTAGGTGGTATATGAGGGTATCACTGTAGGTCTGAATATGATTACCTTCACTTCTCATTGATTACTTGGATATGTCATAAAAATCAAGATATTATTCCATTTATAATTCATTAGGGTTTAGGTGATGATTTTCTCTTAAGATGTAAGAATGATTTAGCTCCCTTCATTGTAAGCAAACACACCTACAACCCTGTAGGTTGTAAACCAAACACTGTAGGGTTTAGTCTAAGAAACCCTACTAAGATTCTACTGTATTTACCTCATGTAGGTCATTTCATATTTCATGAGTCCTTTACACCAAATTACTTAACCATAATCCTCTTTGAAATAGACCCTCCTTCAAAGGTTGACTATATATAATGCTTTGTGTATAGACTGAGGATGGAGGGCATGATTTTAGAAGATCATGGCTGAGATTAATTAATTTAAGATTCAATATAATGATTTATAATCCTCAATTCATCACTAAAGATACTATTAAACCCTTAAACACTTAGATCATTCCTCCACATCCTTCCTACCAGTCTTGAAAGTATGGTAGATGAAATGAGCTGTAGGTATACATGGTTGTAGGTTGTTTTCCTCCATTTAGGGTTGTTTGAAGTTTGAAAAACTTATTCCTCCATGATAATCATGTAAAATTTTCTATTAAGACCAAGAATATCCTTTTTAATCTTCAATTCCTTCTTGAAACCTCAATAAGTCTAACTCATAGGCAATGAGGCTTTATACAATGCACAGACCTGTAGGTGCCCTTTTCGGGCTATAGGTAATCATTGGGGGGGATATAGGATGAATTTTTTGATACCTTAATATGGATTATTCTTGAGTATACCTTATGATAAGTTAAATCATTAATCCATCATCTATTAACTTGATGACCTAGTCCAAATAATGAAAACTTCACTCATGGTAACCTTGATTTCAAACCCATATGAAAAAGAAAAAAAGGTCTATATGACTATGACATGCTTGATTATATAAAAAATGGATATAGGTTATCATGAATGATTGAATTTTTCCTTTTAGGTTTAATTACATTACTTAATATATTATTACAAACCTTTACATATTCTTCATAAGGCAAAATCCCAAATCACTTGTAAACAGTGACCTATAATAACCTATAGCTTGCATCAAGATATTGAACTTGGCTGTAGGTGCATATTCCTTTTATAAGCCCTTAAGAGCTTGAAAGTGTCTTATGTCTCTTTTAATTTTCCATTAAATTGTCAATGTTAATATTCTTGGAGCATATTAGTCTTTTTAGCTTTTATAAAACCATCTTACTTTAAACAAGTAAGTACTTCTTTGTTGTATACAGGCCTATAGGGTAATTTGTGGCACTCTATACCATGTCAATGAAGTAAAAGACATGAAGATAAGATCCTTGTAGGCTTAATGTCATAATATAACTTTAATAAAATTTAATGACCTCTATAATCTATCAATATCCATAAAATTATCAAATTATGGGCCTCCATCTTGTAACTAGTTGTAGGTGCTCCTAGTAGTACCATATGTATAGACTGTGAACTATGATTGGGATTTAAATCCATGCTATATAAATACTATTGATATTAGTATATTAAAAAAAAAATAAAACTCCACATATAAAATGGTTATAAACCACTATGTCATCTTAATACCTTGTTAGAACTTGGATAGGTAATACGCCCTATGGTTATATCATTGTACTTATGGATATACAGAAAAATGAGTGTATAATACTCTTGTTCATTCTCATTATGACCTCCACCTTTCCTAATTCATGAAAAATTATTCACTGATATGAATAAATCTTCAAGGAGATTTCTTGACTATCCATGTACCCTTCATGGCTAGTATTTGATGAATTTGGTTTGCTGTAGGTGTCATTTCACTTTGAATTGATGCTTCAACTGGCTTGTATCCTCCTTGACCATGCTTTTGATGGTGTTGACCCACCTTGGATCCTTAATGATGAAAATAGGTTATGGAGATGGGATGGGGATGTATGACATAGAGAAGGGATTAAGGAGGGAATAAAGATGAGGGGAATCATGAAAGGAAAGTGAAAAAGAAGTGAAAATATAGTGGAAAAGGTAGATTATGACAGTGATATGGGGTGAGTGAGGTGGAGGTGGGAAAGAAGCATGGAGGAACATGAGAAGACTAGAAAAAGGAGTCTAATGCAACATAGGCACTAAATAATCACTCAAATTGAATTTGGAGACCATTAGGTGAATGCAAGAGACAAACTTTGAAACATGATTTTCTCCAAAAACCTTATAATTTACAAAAATTCCTTAAAGAATGTTAAATTGGCTCCTTTTGAGATATTTGAAAGCATGGAGGTGACTTCTTGGCCATGAAACTTTGAATAATACCTAATATTTATGCATGGAAAAAATAAAAACTTATTGTAAACCCTACAAAACACACATTCTTGAAAATTTGAATCCAACTTCTTCTCCCATGATCGTACAATTCACCCTTGTAAGCTTGCCAATACTGTAGATTGATTTGATAAGTTTGAGACCTCTATTTGACCTTGAATTTAATGAATAAAAATTTTAGAATGACATGGAAAGGTATATCAAGTCCTCAATATTTTAGAACAAATTGAATTTCCCTACAACTTTGCCCAAGTGAGGAGAAATTGAAGAAAATTGATTGCCTTCTTGGTTGTAAGGTAGTAGAATGTAATCTAACTTCAACTGGATGGTTCATGAGCCTAGAGAATTTAATTAAAAAACAAATTAGACTATAAATAATCCTTTTGAGCCTATTTTCTTCACACCAAAATTGAGAGTTGTACCCTCCTCTAGTAGACCGTATCATCAAAAAACCTATAGGAACGTCTATTTGTGCCAACTAAGTAAATAACAGAATAAGGATGGTTTAGGGCCTATATGACCATGAAAATACATGAAACTCTTGATGAAGCCTGGTAATAAAATTTAAAAGATAAAACCTACCCCTGATATACAAAATTTGTATGGAATCTATACTACTCTTGAAAAATGAGAGGAAAAAGCCTCTTTTGCCCTTTTAAAAGAAGACCAAATCCCTCCATCACTTGGAAAATAATATTTGAGAATTATAACGTGCCCATAATGTAAAATTATAAACTTTTGATCTTTTTTCATGCTTTAAAAGTGGAAATTGGCATGTGGGAGGGGTTTTTAGGCCCTTTTGGCTGATGTGACATATTAAAAGACCTTTTTAAAGTTTGAAACTTTATAATTAAGATAATTTCACCTTTTTAGACCTATTAAAAGTTATTTTTATATAATTAAAATAATTTTGAAGCCATTTTTGACACTTTTAATCCTTTTGTTGACATTTTGACCAAAATTTGCATTTTTAAACCATAATTGACTAGTTTGACCAATTGCAAAGGGGGAAGGACTAGATTTTTGAAAGTTTAAAATGATAGGGGTAGTAATTTGGCCTTGATAGTCTAAATTAATAATATATATTATATTATTACTCATGACAAGCCTAATAGGAATCAGGTTGAGGTTGATATGGATCACAACGCTAATAGGGAGACACTTCTTGATAATCTTCTTGATGTCCTTCCTCATATGTTTCTTCATAGGGATGACAAACAACATCATGGTCATATTAAAGGGAATTAGGATGACCATATGCTAGGAATGGATCATAAGGATGATAAAAATATTGATAGGGCTATTGAGGAACATATTATGGGTCATGACAAGGTTGATAAAGAAGTGTATAGTAGGAACTCTCTTTATATCTAGCCATACCAACTTCATTAGTCAAATTAAACATAAGATAAGATAAAAATATTATAAAAATAAGTACTTGGGTTTCTTATAACTATATGATTGCATTTGGAGTCACCATTGGTGTTTGATGAGTGCCTCAAAAGGCTAATAGGAGGAAGAATACACCAAAAATTCTTCCACTCTTTTGGACCTTAAGTCCCATCGAGCATGCCAAACCTATTTTCACCAATTTTTTAACCCTAGGAGAAGGTTGTTTATACTTTTAAAAATTTTATTAAACATATGATTATCTCTAGGCCTATGGGTTGCCTATAGTAGAGGTAAACCTCTAGATTGAAGGGTTAACTCCCTAGATTTGTCTTTGATAGTTTATCACCTATACTACTTACTTTCTTGGATGAAAAGAGATAAATAGAATATGAAATGATTATATCATAAAAATGTGATGCACCAATTATAACCTAACCACTACCAACCAAATATATGTATACTTCAAACACAAGCCTAATTTGTACATACACTAATCTAAATCTACCCCTTGCATTAATATATATCATCAAGGTTTGTGAAGGGATATGAAGATAGGAGGACTAAACCCAAGGTCATGACTTGAAACTTGTGAAACTAAAGCTCTCTAAAACTGATGAATCACTTAATTATAACACTTGAAGAGACCTGAAACAAACTTTCACAGCTGAATATGAATGCAAAACAAGGACAACATGCTAAGGAAGATAATCTATCACTTAAGAAGATCAACTAGCCTAACATACACATTAAAAAACTCATGGAGAAGGTAAAATAGATCATTATTTATTTTTAAAAGGATGATAATTAGTAGGGATTCACCATACTTAGGTGGAAGATACATTTAATAGCTAAAGTGGCTCAATATATAACACAAGTGTGAGAGAAGAGAAGTGTGTAGGAAAGAGAGAATAGACAAGTATCATGTAACAAGAATAAGAATAAGAGCTAGGGAATAGTTTCAAAACTTCCAATATGCCATGTGTTTCTCCTCTTCATATTATCCATCTCTCTAGGTGTCATGAGAGTTTGAAATGCATGCTTGACACCTTGATTAGTTTCTTCAAACTCTCCTTATTCTTCACATGTTGAAGTATAAGTGGTCTTATTAATGGTCAGATCAGTTTATCCTACATGTTTTCTCTACCCTCAACACCTCTTATCTAACCCCACTATGTTCTCCTTGACACATCACCTCTTTCTCTTGTAAGGTGTCTATAGGGCTCTTCATCTCCTAAGGCCTATTTTGCACACAAGTGTCAAAACTTAGTTTCAGTTACTTTAGCTCCTCTAAACTTCATGGATATCCTATTTACATCATATTATAACTAAAAAAATACATTTTTATGCCTCAAACTATCCCCAACAAGTTGTTGTATGCTAAAAGCCCCAATTAGGCCTCATTCCGTATATCCTTTATTTTTTGTAAATCTCCTTGTGTGGGAGTTGTATGAAAGATATTGAAAAAATACAGGCATATTATAGGACCCTATATGTAATTATAATTCCATAACAAATTTATTGCACTGAATCCAAGTGGAAGTCTACTTTTTTACCTATCCCTTCTACCAATTAGGCCTAATTAGGCCTCTAGGCCTATAAAGTGTATTTTGGCTCTAAAATCCTCTTGCATTTGTGAAACCTATGATAAGTGTGTGAATAAATTTACACATGCCAAAAATAATATTCATGTCAATTTTGGGCTTCTAGAATATTGTGCTTATAGTCAAATCATGAAAATGGCCAAAAATAAATCCTTTACAAGCCTATTTGGACTGCCTTGCAGAATAGAGTTTGTTTAGTCACTTCCAAAGGTTTTGAAGAATTTTTTTCCTTTTAAGAGATGAAATAAGTCCCAAGGGACCTCTTCCAATGATTTTCAAGTGTCCATCTCTCAAAAATACGTGTAAAACACTAAAAAACATGTAAAAAATGCATTTATTGCAATTTATATAGTAGTCCATATAGCTCAAGTACATGGGATGATCTCAAGAGAGTTTTAAAGATGTTATAGGTAATTTGGAAGTCTATAAAATTCATATAGAGGCATATAATTTAATTATTCTCTCATCGGGTTGTTTTATCTCTCTTAGGCAACTTGAAAGTGATTTGACTTCTTAATGATAGTTTATAAACCTTAGTGCATGAAACCACCAACTAATTCCAAAAATTATAAGTACACTAAGGTAGTTAACATGCCCTAGTATTTCATGGTCCCATAAATAATGTGTGTTCCATACCATGTAAAATAAACTACCATCTCAAGTTGCAAATGGGCATTCTATAAGGCTGAGAGAATTTGAGGTCTTTAGGTGGTTGCCTTGAGTTTGAATTGACTTATAGTTTTATTCATGATGTATTTGAGGTCTTCCTTGATCTATTCCAATGGTTTTACAACTACCTTTCCTCACCAAAATTATACTACATGTCAATGTCTAGGCCTAGGGTTCTTGAACTAAAATGCTTACCATATCTTAACTACTTGTATTGTCAAATTTTATCTCATTGTAATATTCTTAGCACTTTATTAAGTGTTTTTATATGATTCTAAAAATAATTTATAGGTTTTCCATGTCCATCCAATCTCAACTAAATTCATTTCTCCTAATTCTACCCTATAGGACTATGTATGCACCTAGCCTACTAGGACTATGCAAGGTATGTCAAATTATTTATCTCTCACTATTTGAGTCTGAGTTATTGATGAAACAATGTGAATCATCATACATTACATTATAAAACTTTATTATCATCAAAACTATTTGTAGTCTCAACTAACTCCAATTAACTCGAGTATCATCTCTTTAAGGATACCAAGTAGGTTTGTCAACACCAATAATTTTGCGTAAGGTTTGAATAGGGTTGCTAATTGTGTTTCCATCTTTTTTTGGTCTAAAATTTATGTAGGGTAACGTTCACATGTTATCATACTCTCCAACTCTCTTACTTTCCCTTAGAACTTCCTACATTCTCTTTAAACAACTTCATACAAGTAACCTTCTTAATAGCTCAAGTAATACTATGTTTAGTTTGACTATATATGATCCCTATTTTGGTCTCATTTGGTTTTGATGAGTTTATGTCTCTTTAACCATAGTGTCTTAAGGACTTAAAATTCGTTTTACTCTACTATATCCAATCTTTGAAGAGACCTTTATTACCTAGATAGACCTACATGTGACTATAGGTGAATATGCATGCATTCATTTAGAGCTTGATTATGTTAGGTCTCTAGCCCTATTTTACATACTTATCTAGTGAATATGTACTATAAATATAGATATATTAAACAATTATCAAATCCTTATAACCCTAGACTCTGCCATTATCACTATGCAATGCCAAAATCATCAACCAGATGTAGGTGGTAATTTGAAGGATTGTTGACTAAGTGTATGATTCATAACTTCTTATGTCTCCAAACCAATTATCAAACCCTTCAGTGGTTATATATTTTTTTAACTGAGTTAATAATACACGTTTATTATCTTGAAGCTTCAAGCTCACCAACATTCACTAAATGTTACTAATTTCCCCAATAGACTAACTATAGGTACATACTTGGAAGGTGTGACTATGTTTTGAGATTTCGTGACTCTTTTATTATCTTCCTCTAAATTCACAATGATTTTTCATTATTATAATGTATTAAATCCCTATTACTTTTTTGAAACTACAACTCCATCATCTTATTATCTAAGGCTCATTTCCTAATTAACTGGCTGTAGGTGCCAACTTAGATAGTATGTTATGTTTTTGGTCTTGAATTATCATTTTCAAGTAGGTATTAAGATATTACAGTATTTAAAGTCATTGAGAAGGGTTATTTATCACTTCATTATAAGTCTATAGCATCTCAGGGTCCTTTCAAATTGCCTTTACTATCTGCACATATAGAACCCTATAGGTGACTTTCAATAATCTTGTGTGTTTAAAACATTGAAAGATGAAAGTATGACTATCAATGTATGAAGACCATTATTAATTTAATTTAATCCACATATATATCATGAAAACACAACATCACACACTCAAACTATTCAAATCACCCTATTTATGCAAACATAGAGAAAATAGTCTCAAGGAGTGAATGAGATAAATGACAATCTTGAGACTTGTATAAAATATGTGTTTTATTAGAATCTATGAATGGATTTTTAGGATGATATAAAACCATGAATAATCACTCATATGTACCTAACCA
The DNA here is from genome assembly GCA_037957365.1 of Torreya grandis. Classification (NCBI taxonomy): domain Eukaryota; kingdom Viridiplantae; phylum Streptophyta; class Pinopsida; order Cupressales; family Taxaceae; genus Torreya; species Torreya grandis. The sequence goes on from JARHVA010007515.1 coordinate 103,589, forward strand.
TATAGATATCTTAGAAACACATGAAAACTATTAGACACTTATAAACAAGGCATAAGAGAGAAATTTCTTTCCAAAGGACTATTTACACGTGCCACCATGACTTATGAATGTGTGTGAGGAATATAAAAACACCATAGGAATCACTCCAAATTATTTAAATTATTCATTAATTCACAATTTGTTTTGAAGTTGCTCCAAACTCAGCCTATGGGGATTTACTCCTTCAAAATGTTATCTGGGCTCTTAGTGATTTTTCATAAATATAAGAGAACCAATATAATAAATAATTACATAAATTTAAATCCCATAATGGCCTCAAACTTTTTCCAAATTTTCATCCCCCAACTCTAACTGTACTACTTGTACCATTTGATTGATTTTGGCCTTCACTAGCTTGTGAAGGTGATGATGAAAGAGAGATGTATTTTTTTGAAACTATGGAACTCCAAAATTCTTCCCAATATTTTTCCTAACCTTAAAAATATCAAAATTCACTCTTCAACTCTTTTAAATTGCAAGTGACTACCAAAGTCTGTACAAGTTCTTCTAACTCCTCAATATGGCATTGAAAACCAAGAATCTAACCTTTTCTAATCCCTCTGATAGGTGTGATAGTTAATTAATTAATAAAATCCTTTTTTAATGTGTATTTTATGTATTTTTAAATTATTTAACTTTTACAAACACAAATATTATCCAAAATCATCCTTTTTACTCATTTTCATCACCTTTAAGATAACAAATGAACCTTAGGCATTTCAAAACTTCATGAAATGTTGTTAAAATATGTTTAACACATGAAATAACATAAATTATCACCTAATAGCCCATGACACAACTTGACCATGACCTATTTCCTCATGACACCTCTAGATCACTATATGGCTAAAATATGACTTCAACTTAACTTCTCCAAACTAACCTTAAACCATGCTAACAAGGTTAAATGAAGACTCTAGGGACCATATAAGTATGAAATGAACACATAAAAATATTTTGGAAAGTTTTAATTTACATAGGGGGTGAAAATTTGACTTGGGGTAAAATTTGGTCAACGTTTTTGATGATTCACAGGGGTAGCATGCCTACAATGATAATATGATTAGTAGCCTTGCATGTCCATTGGGAAATTGAGTATCTAGTACTCAGTTTTAGACCTAAACATAATTTTAACATGACTCAAAAAACTGATTGATCTTCAAAACATAAAAAAAATTCAAACAAGACATAAACAAATCAAGACACACACATATGCTCTCATTCACTTAGGAAACACAGAAACACTTAAGCAAACTAGACTATATATAGACTAACTTAAAAGATAACTATTCCTCCTAAATCAAAGGGGAAGGTGTCACCATCTTTGGCTCCATGAGATGAAGGAGTGCATGAATCAAGTTCCCTTTTGAGCTTTATTGTTGGTGTCTTCATCTATTTCATGTTTTCCAATCTTTTTGGCATGTCTTCAAATACAATGATGACAGTTGCAAACATGCCACATATGAAAGTGAAATCTTATTACACTTCAACATCCTTATGAAATTTCTTGATGTTTTTTCTTATCTCAATCATGATCACCTATTGACTTATAGGGGCATCCTCTATCTTTGTATTTTGAAGATTATCATGTTATCTTTTAAGAAGAAACACATCTTTAAGAACATCTTTAGATTTCTTACCAGCTAAAAGCTCATCAATCTCTTCAAGGTGGTTATCATAATCAACCCAATCTTCATAATTTTCCTATATGAAGACATATTCTTCAATCTCTTTGTGAAGATGATATTCAACCTTGCAAAGGTCTTCAAGCTCTTGGAGAAGTTCAATATGTTACTACCAATCATCTTTGCCTTCTTTCTCTTCAAGAACCACAACCTCTTTAGGCTCATATTCTTGGTCCTTAATCACTTCATCAAAGTCAATTTTATTACTTGAAGAGTCTTCAACTTCAATGTTGGTTATAACTTTCACAAGTTTAGATGGCATAAGATCTTCCTTTTGAAACACACCCTTAAGATGAAGAACATCTTTAAGAGTGTCTTAAAACTGACTAGTAGGGTGTGTAGGCTTTTCAAGGCCTTCAAATTCTTCACAAATCTCATTAAATCTCTGCCATGAGTCATCTTGTTCCATGGAACCACTATCATCTTCATCTTTTATTGGTTTTTCAAATTCAACCTCTTGATCAAGCTCATGAATCTCACCCAACTTAGCTAATGTGATGTCCTTATTCAAATTTCCTTCTTCCATGCCTTGATCAACCTATTTGTGAGAAGCTAAAATATCATCAAAGTCTTATCTTTCTTCACTAAATAAGTTGACTTGTGATTTTATTCACCAAGGGGAGTACATATAATGAACTCTTCATCATAGACACTTGAGTCATCTTCTTGATCAACTACAACTTTAGTTTGCTCTTATTCACTTAGCTCCCATAAGATGCGTTATCCTTCAAGAATGGATGAGATGGGAGGGTGGTGAACTAGTTCATGGGTTAGAGAAGGAGTATGAGGTGTGGTGAATGTATTATGGATAGGATTGGGAATGGAGGATTATTTAATGAACTCATGGGGAGATGACAAGTTAGATTGGGTAATGGGAAAGACACCTTCTTCAATAAGATTTTCACTTTGCTGATAGGATTCTTGAGGATATTCAATAACTACAAGTTGAATATTCAAACTCTTGACTTTCTCACCTCTCTAATCTATCTACCCACCATTGGATATAGAATCTCATTTCATACAAATAATCATTGATGACATATTTGGATTCCTCTTCAATTAACCTCTACTCATTCATAAGAAAATTGAACCAATTTTATCAAATTCTCTATGAGATGAATAGGGATCACACCACCTTCCTTATCCCATTTTCTCATTACTTTTTCTAAGTTTAGAAAATTTGGAATGAGTTCCAACAATAATTTGGAATGAGATGGAATTGAAGTAGGAAGAATAGGGTAATAGTGGGGATTTTGGTGAGCTTCAACTTATTGAGTTAGTTTCCTTACTTGAGATTGTAAGAACTTATATCTTGCTTCATAATACTTGGATTTACAATCAATGGTATCATTTTATTCCTGATGACAAAGTTGATAGGAATTAGGTTGAGTTTGATATGGATCATAGGGCTGATAGGGAGACACTTCTTGATACTCTTCTTGATGTCCTTCCTCATATGTTTATTCATAGGGATGCTCAACAACATCATGGTCATATGAAATGGAATTATGATGACCATAGGACAGCCATGGCTCATAAGGATGATAAAAATATTGATAGGGCTATTGAGGAACATAGTATGGGTCATGACAAGGTTGATAAGGAGGTGTATAGTAAGAACTCTCTTTATATCCAGCCATACCAACTTCATTAGTCAAATTAAACACAAGATAGGATAAAAATATTTTAACAATAGGTACCTAGGTTGCTGATAACTACTAATTACATTTGGAGTCACCATTGGTGTTTGATGAGTGCCTCTAAAGGCTGATAGGAGGAAGAATACACCAAAAATTCTTCCACTCTTTTAGACCTTAAATCCCATTGATCATGCCAAAACTATTGTTACCAAAATTTTCACCTTAGGAGAACATTGTTTAGACCTATCCAAATTTTATTAACACATGGGATTACCTCTAGGCCTTTGGATTGCTTACAGAAAAGGTAAACCTCTAGATTGAAGGGTTAGCTCCCTAGATTTATCTTTGATAACTTATCACATATACTAATTTATTTCTTGGATGAAAAGAGATAGAGATAACATGAAATAAATATATCCTAAAAATGTGATGCACCAACTATAACTTGACCACTACCAACCAACTACAAGCACACTTCAAACACAAGCCTATTATGCACATACACTAGTCTAAATATTCCCCTTGTATTAGTAGTTCTTATAGAGGTTTGTGAAGGGATCTCAAGCTAGGAGGACTAAACTCAAGGTCATGAATTGACACTTATGTAAATACAAATATCTAAAACTCATCAAACACTTCATTATAACACTTCAAGAGACCTAAAATAGACTTACAAAGCTGAATATGAATGCAAAACAAGGACAACATGATAAGGAATAGAATATATCACTTAGCAATATCAACTAGCCTAACATACACATTAAAAATTTTATGGATAAGGTAAACTAAATCATTATTTATTAGTCAAAGGCATAAAATGAGTGGGGATTCACCATACTCAGGTGGAGGATACATTTCAAAGCCAAAGTGGCTCAATATATAACAAAAGTGTGAGAGTAGTGAAGTGTGTAGGAGAGAGATAATAGACTAGTGTCATGTTAGTTAAAATAAGAAGAGTGGCTAGGGAACAACTTTAACAAGTCCAAAATTCCATGTGTTACTCCTTTTTAGATTCTCTATCTCTCCAATTGGTATGGGAGGTTTAAATGCATGATTGACACCTTGAATATATTCTTGAAACTCTACTTATTATTTACATGTTGAAGGACAAGTGGCCTTATTGATGGTTATATCATTTTATCCTACATGTTTTCTCTAATCTTGACACCTCTAAGTTGACCCCAATGGGTTTTCTTTGACACATCACCTCTTTCTCTTGCAAGGTGCCTAGAGGGCTCTTCATCTCCTTAGGCCTATTCTTCACACAAGTTTAAAAACTTGGTTTTAGCTAATTTATCTCATAAAAACTTCATATATATCCTATTGACATCATATTGTACCTTCAAAAAACCATTTTGAGGCCTCAAACTAGCCCTAATTAGGCCTCATTTATTGTGGTCTTTTTTACATGTAAATATCATTATGTGGGAGTTGTAAAAATAATATTGAAAAAATAAATGCATATTATAGGAAGCTTTATGGATTTAAAGTTCCATACCAAATTTTATGAGTTTAATCTATGTGTAAGACTACTTTTTCTGCATATCTCTTCTGCCAATTAGGCCTAGAAAGTGGATTTTGGATATAAACTCCTCCTTCATTTCTGAAACCTATGGGAAGTGTGTGTTTAAATTTAACCTTGCCAAAAATAATATCCATGTCAATTTTGGGCTTATGGAACATTGTGCTTATAGATAAACCATAGAATGGCCAAAAACAAACCCTTCACAAGCTTGTTTGGACTGCCTTATAAAATGGAGTTTGTTTAGGCACTTACAGGGGTTCTTGCACAAATTTATCACTTTGATGATATGAAATAAGTCTCAAGGGACCTCTTCCAATGTTTTGAAAGTGTTCATCTCTCTAAAATACCTACAAAACACTAAAACACATGCAAAATAGTGCATTTATGGAAATTTATACAGTAGTCTATATAGATAAAGTACATGGAATGATGATCAAGGGAGTTATGAATATGTTATGGGTCATTTTTAATTCCATATCATAAATTTGGAGTCATATAATTTCATTCTTTTTTTGTCAGGTTGTTTTATCTCTCATAGGCAACTTGAAAGTGATTTGAATTCTTAATGATAGTTCATAAACTTGAGGGCATGAAACCACCAACCAATTCCAAAAATTTGAAGTTCACTAAGGTAGTTAATATCCCCTAGGACATCAAGTTCCCATTCATCATGTGTGTTTCATACCAAGAAAAAGAAATTACCATCTTAGGTTTTAAATGGGCATTTTGTAAGGGCTAGGAGAATTTGAGGTCTGTAGGTGGTTGCCTTGAGTTTTATTTGATATATAATGTTCTTAATTAGGTATTTTAGGTATTAATTGACCTATTAAAATGGTTTTCCAACCATATTTACTCATAAAACTTCTATTACATGTTAATGTCTAGGCTAAGGGTTCTTGAATCAAAATGCTTACCATACCCTTACTACTTGTATTGTCACATTTCGTCTCATTGTAAGATACTTAACAATTTATGAAGTGTTTTTATGTGATTCTCAACATCCTCTCTAGGTTTTCCATTTATATCCAAGATCAAATGAATTCATTTCCCCTATGTCTACCTGGTAGGCCTATGTATGCACCTAGCCTACTAGGACTGTGTAATGTATGCCAAACTATATGTCTCTCACTATTTGAGTCTAAATTATTGATGAAATAATTTTCATCATCATACATCACATTATAGAACTTTATTCTCCTCAAAACTCTTTGAAATATCAACTAACTCCAATGGACTCCAGTATTATCTCTTCAAGGCTACCCAGTAGGTTTGTCAACACCAATAATTTTATTCATAGTTTGAACATGGTTGTTAGCTATGTTTCCATATTTTTTGGGTCTGAAATTTTTTTAGGGTAATGTTAAAATTTTACCATAATCTGCAGCTCTCTTACTTTCCCTTAGACCTTCCTTTAGTCTCTTCAAAAAACTTCATATAATCAACCTTCTTGAGAGCTCATGCAAGACTATATTTAATCTGACTGTATATGACCCCTATTTTGGTCTCCTTTGGTTTTGATGAGTTTAGGGATTTTTTAACTCAGTCTCTTAAGGAATTCAAACTCCTTTGACTCTACTATATTCAATATTTTAAGAGACCTTTATTACCTAGGAAGACCTATAGGTGATTATGCATGCATTCATTTAGAGCTTGATTATGTTAGGTCTCTAGACCTATTATCAAAAATTATCTAGTGAATGTGTCCTATCACTATATATATATATATATATATATATATATATATAAATCACTTATAAAATCATTATAACCTTATACTCCACCATTATCACTATGCAAGGCCAAAATCATCAATTAGCTAAAGGTGGTAATTTGAAGGAGTTTTGACTGAGTGCATGATTCATAACTTCTAAGGTCTCCAAGACCAATTCTCAAACCCTTCAATGACTCTGTATTTTTTTAACTAAGGTCCTAAGACACCTTTAGTATCATGAATCTTCAATCTCACCAACATTCACTGAATAAGATTAATTTCCCCAATAAACTAACTATAAGTACATAATTGGAAGGTGTGACTATGTTTTGAAATTTCATGACTCTTTTATTATCTTCCTCTTAATTTAAAATCCATTTTCATGATTTTTATTAATTTATTAAGGCCCTATTACTTTTTTAAAACTCTAACTCCATCATCTTACTATCTAAGGCTCATTTCCTGATTGACTAGCAATACGTACCAACTTAGAAAGTTGGTTGTGTTTTGGGTCTTAAATTTCCATTTTCAAGTAGGTTTAAGATCTTACAGTCTTCAAATTCATTTAGGAGGGTTATTTATCACTTCATTACAAGTCTATATCATCATATGGTCCTTTTAAACTACCTTTACTATCTACACATATATAACCCTATAGGTAACTATCAAGAATCTTGTGTGTTTGAAATGTTGAAACATGAAATTATGACTATCAATGTCTGAAGACCATTATTAATTTCATTTAATACAAATATATATCATGAAAATACAACCTTAAACACTCAGACTATTCAAATCACCCTATTTATGTAAACATAGAGAAAATAGTCTCAAAGAGTGAATGAGAAAAATAACAATCTTGAGACTTGTATAGAATTTGTGGTTGATAAAAGGTTATGAATATATTGTGAGGATGCTATAAAACCATGAATAATCACTCAAATTTACCAAAACATCTGGATAACCTAGACATAAAGTAAAAATTCCATACACTTGTAAACAAAGTATAAGAGAGAAATTACTTGCCAAAGGACCATCCACATATGCCACCATGACTTATGAATGTGTGTGAGGCATCCAAAGACACATTAAGACTCAATATAATTTATTTCAATCATCCATGAGTTCATAGTTTGTTTTGGATTTACTCCAAACTCAGCATGTGGGGATTTGCTCCTTAAAAAAAATAGTGTGGGCTCTTAAAGATTGTTCATAAATATAATATAACCAATCCAAATACAAATTATTTTTTTTTTTAATAACATAAGGGTCCCAAAATTTGGCTAAAATTTCAGCACCCAACTCTAAATGTACTGCCTATACCATTTGATTGATTTTGTCCTTCACTAACTTGTGAAGGGGATGATGAAAGAGAGATGTAGTTTTCTAAAATTTTGGATCTCCAAACTTCTTACCAAGATCTTTCCTAATATATATGATATAAAAATACACTCTATAACTCTTTTCACTTGTAAGTGACTACCAAAAGTCCATTTAACTTCTTCTAACTCCTTAATATGGCATTGAAAACCAAGAATCTGACCTTTTCTGATCCCTTTGATAGGTGTGACAATTAAGTAACTACTCCAAGCCTTTTTAAATGTGTATTTTATGGATTTTTAAATTAGTGAACTTTTATAAACATAAACATTATCTAAAATCACCCTTTTTACTCATTTTTATCACCTTTAAGCTAGCAAATGAACCTTAGGCATTTTAAAACTTCATGAAATGTTGTTATAAGATGTTTAACACATGAAATAACATTAATTATCTAATAATAAGCTATGGAAAAACTTGAACATGACCTATTTCCTCATGACACCCCTAGATTACTATATGACCAAAATATGACTTTACCTTAACTTCTCCAAATTAACCTTAAACTATGCTAACAAGGTTAGATGAAGACTCTAGAGACCATATAAGTATGAAATTAACACATAACAAGACCATGGAATATTTTAATTTACTTAGGGAGTGATAAGTTTGACTTGGGGTAAAATTTGGTCAATAATTACTTTGTACAAAGTTTTCAAATAGTTATCCATCTCTAAGATCAGTTGAATTCATACACACCACTTGATTGGATTACCTTCATCTAGCATTGGTGATGCTAAGTAAGCTAGTGAAGTTTGTCTCACATCTTAGTTGGTACCAAAAATGAGAGATTTGGTTAATATAATATATAGCCAATAGATTTAAACATATTAATTCCTACTAGCAAGTATAAACATGATAAATGTAGGAATAAGTAATAATACATACATTTAGTCCATCCAACATGTGAAATGAATCTCAAATATATTATTTATCACATAAATAATAAGCATAATAAGTATAGTTTATACCAACTAGGTATATTATACATTTAGACTGCATGTTCTAATTTTCATAAGTAAATTCAAATGCAGTACATTCTAAGATAAATAACAGTATCATAGTCTGATATTTTTATGTACACATTACTCAATTACAAACAACTAGTCATAATAATTTCAAAGATCAAATAAATCATAAACAAAAACTTAGTATTTCATTTATGTAACCTATTTTATGATTAGGAGGTTGTATGTATATAATTCTAGTCTCCTATCCCCCAAGATTTTGTGACTTAATTTAATAATCAATAAATTTTAATTATATGCACCTATCCCAATGTATAAATATAAGATATACATGTATACAAGTACCTAAGTTCTCATATAGATATATTTCATATATTTATGCACCTTGTATAATATTTACAACATAATTTATATGTTCTAATACACAAATATATTTTTGCAATACTAACACTAACTTCTACTTTTTTAAAAGAACTTCATGTGTTTCAAACAAACCTTTTAACTATTCATGAAATAGAAATCAAGATCTAGCAAAGGGTCCCAACAATTTTGAACCCCTATTTTATTCACTTATTTAATTTAATTTTAAAAGTCATAATCCTTTTATGATAAAACCTATACAAAGTCTACTACCATGTATACATTATCATGAATTGTTGAAAATAGAGTACTATAGACAATCGACCATACATACTTATATTCTACCTTTGTTGTTTATAGGAGGTTTATACTTATTCTTAAGTTTTTATAAGTATCCATTAAATAAAATTAAAATCCTATATAAATTCTTTTTTAATTGTATAACACACAACCCTTATATAGTCTCTAAAAGCATTTAAACTTCCTATGCTCGGTATAATATATTAACATAAGTGTCAATCCAAGTTCGAACCTATTGACTTATAAACATATTAAAAACTCATATGCATATAGATACCTTACTAGTTTCCATATAGAATTTCCACCTATATATTCTCAAATAAATTATATACAATCCATGTGCCCTGCATATATATGTATGTGAAAATACATTTATTATGTTTCCTAATTTGATACCCTTAACCATTATATGTATATGTTATTAATGATCCAAATAGAAAATAACAATCACCTCTCATAGCATATAATTATTTTTTAAGAATACAGAGTTGGTATATAATTAATCCAGTTAATATTTCCATTCAAGGATATTTCCACATATTTTCCTTCTACCCAAGAAAAACTAATATTTATAGACTTAGTTTTCACACTATATTTTGTATGTGTAGACAGCCTCATACCTATGCTCAAAATTTTAAAAGATAAATATATACATAGTTCATATATCCTCATTATTTAAGTGATACATATACACACAATTCATATGTGTGTGTGTGTGTTTTCATAATTTTTTGTAATAAATACATAAAATATCCATACACACACACACACACACACACACACACACACACACACACACACACACACACACACACACACACACACACACACACACACACACACACACACATATATATTCTCATGATTCTAAATAACAAAGTTATACCCCAATAGTTCAAAATATAAATATTCCTCTTAACATGTGTTGTCATTGATGTCATGAGTTTATGTAAGGTCATTGATATCAATAAGGATCAGTAAGGTGAGATTTATCTTTGATGTCATATACATGAGGTCATTAATTTCAAAGGAAGATTGAGGTCAAGGTTTGTTCCACAAGAAGGTGGCTAGGGTTATTAGTATGAGGTTGATTATTTGAGCTTACTAGTGTGGATTTGAGTGATCCATTGGAGTGTATTATGAAGCATAGTGAGGTATGATGAAATGAGTGGTTACATGTATGTAGATTTGTTTGAGGCAATTCAAGTTTCATGTCCTTGGTGAAGAACTTCAGATCTTCATGAGTTCAGAGAAAGAGATTATCTTCATGTCTTATGTGTTCAAGAAGGCTAATTTAGTCTTGGGTAGTGACCTATATGGTCTAAGGAGAATGATGGGAGATGTTGTGGATCCTATATTAGATGCTTGAAGGTGATTATTGAGCTAAAAAATGTGTCTTAAATATCTCAAAGTGGTATGGTTCTTGGTAGGTCTATGTGATGGACTAGTTCTTGAGCATGAATATGGCTTGTAGAGGCATAATAATGATTATATACATGTGTATGAGCTTGAATTTATGAAATGAAGTAGTAGAGAATGTGAGAAAGGTCTTGACTCAGTCACATGACTCTTAGAGTTAGCCAAAGGGGTAAGGTCTTCTTTAATGATCTTCTCATAGACCTAGTCTTAAAACTCTAGGTGGTAGAATGAGGTATCATGATCAAGTTTGGAGGCTTGTGAGCTCATATGATCATGGCATAAGATTTTACATGATGTTTTAAGTGTGTTGGTGTAGTTTGAGGTCCTAAGTTGGAGGAGAAATAAAATTTGAAAGTTGTCATTGATGTCATGAGTTTATATACTATCATTGATGTCAAAAAGGATCAATAAGGTGAGATCTATCTTTAATGTCATATACTTGAGGTCATTTATGTCAAAGGAATCTTGAGGTTAAGTTTTGGTCCACAAGAAGGTGGTTATGGTCATTGGTATGAGGTTGATTGTTTGAGCTTGCTAGTGTGGCTTTGAGTGATCCATTGGAGTGTCTTATGAAACATAGTGAGGTATGATGAAATGAGTGATTACAGGTATGCAGATTTATTTTATTCAATGTAAGTTTCATGTCCTTGGTGAATAAATTTAGAGATTCATGATTTTAGAGAAGATATTATCTTCATGTCTTGTGTGTTTAAGAAGGATAGTTCAGTCTTGGGTAGTGACCTATATGGTATAAAGAGACTTGGTCAAAACATAAGATGAGAGATGTTTTGGATCTTATTTTAGATGTTTGGAGGTGATTAGTGAGCTATAGAAGGTATCTTGAAGATCTCAAAGTGGTATGGTGCCTAGTAGGTATATGTGATGGACTAGTTCTTGAGAATGAATATAGTTTATATGTTGGAAATATTGCCATTGATGTTAAAGGTCTAGCATTATTGGTGATAAAGGCCCCATTGAATTTAATGGTATTTTTAATATTCATATCTTCGATAATGTGTGTTAATATTTATTTAATATTAATTAATATATTTTTGGTTGCATATAAGTCAAAAGAGGGCCCATGGAGAAGTCAAAGAGTCATGGGGTAAAAGACAAAAGAGGAATGGGACACATTTTTTCATGAAGAGTCATCTTGAGGAATTCCAAGAGTTACCATGTGAAGACAAAAGATGTATGGTGCATTTTTCCATGAAGGGACACTTTGAGGAATAATAAAAGTCACCAAGATAAAGACAAAAGAGGAAAGGATGCTTTTGCTTATGAAGGGTCACCATATGAATTTTCAAATGCAAGGATACGAAGGGTCATGCAAGTTTGGCACCATTTTCCATGAGGATTGAAGGGTAACAAAATGTGAATGCCAAAGGTCATTTTGAAAGCTATAAATAAAGGCTTGAGAAGCCATTTGTAATATGCAAGAGAGTGCATGGTTTGTATTTTTTTGAAGAGAGAAAAGTAGGAGATATTGTAGAGTTGTATCATTTATTGAGTAAGCAAAATTAAGATATAGTTGTGTTTTATATACAAGAGGGGTTGGTTCTCCTGTGGGTTGGTGCTCATGAATCTTTATAAGGGGTTAGTGCTATTTTGGGTTGGTGCTCACAAATAGTTGTTGTATTGGTGCTCGAAAAAGGGGATGGTACTCCTACAATTTGGTTCTTGTGAACTTTATATTTTGAGTTGGTTCTCATTCATATACTTGAGATTGTTCTTTGTATTTTTCCCACTTTGGGTTTCTAAATAAAAATTTGGTCTCTTTCTCTCTCTTGTGTGGTGTAATTATTATTTCAGTATGATTGAGTGGTTAAAGAAAAAAATTAGATTAAGTAAAAGATATATAATACTCTAATTTAACCCCCCCTCTCAGTATATTTCATGCTTAACAATTGGTATCAGAGCAGGTTCTTTTTGAAAAAGTTTTACAGCTTGAAGGAAGATCAAGAAATCATGATGGCTAGATCACATGAAGGATTTTATACAAATAAGGCACCTTTGTTTGATGGGATGAATTATGTTTTTTGGAGCATAAGGATGAAGACTTATTTTATGGCCCTTGGATTTGACATATGGAAAGTAGTGGTGGAGGAATATGAAGAGCCATAGACACTTGTAATTACTCTGGTAGAAAATAAGGTAAGTGAAAATAATGCTAAAGCTTGAAATGCTATTTTATGTGGTTTATGTGAATATAAATTTGTTAAAGTTATGCAATGTAAATTTTCTCATGAAAACTGGGTAAAAATTGAGAATATTTACAAAGGTGATGGAAAGGTTCAGAAAGCTAAGCTTCAGACTTTCATAAGATAGTTTGAGAGTTTGAAGATAGAAGAAGAAGAAAATATAGTAAGTTATCTCTTGTGAGTTGATCAAATAGTTAATCAAATTCAAGGTCTTGGAGAAAATTTAGAAGAATCAATTATGGTTCAAAAGGTTTTAAGATCTCTACCATTGAGATATGATGTAAAATTTTTGGTAATTGAAGAGATGAAGAATTTAGCCAAGCTAAAGATGGATGAGCTTCATGGTAATCTTACAACATATGAGATGTGAACTGAATAAGATAAAACCTCAAAGAGAGAAGCAACCTTCAAGACATCAAAGAAAGAGAAGGCTAAAATTCAAGAATCAAGTGATAATTCTAGTAATGATGAAGATGAAAATGGAGCTCTATTCATTCACAAGCCAAAAAAGGGCATAGGTAAATATCAAGGAAAATTACCTTTTAAATGCTTTAATTATGTAAAGATTAAAATTTTTATAGATAAATTCCCAAATAAGGGTAATGACGACAATGAAGAAGGAAAGTCTAGATACAAGAAGAATTTAAAAGGAAAATTAAATAAGGGATTCAAGAAGAAGAGTTTGTATTCTAAAGATCCTAGCTCAGCCAAAGATAGTGGAGTCAGTGACTCAGAAGAAGAAGAGATTATATTCATGGCCAAACATGAAGATGCTTTTGCAATCAAAAGTATAGATGATCAATAATAAGAACAAGATGAAGTTGAAGTGAATCTAGAAGGAGAACTCATTTTTGCCTTATAAGAGTTAGAAGCTCTTGAAAAGAAGAATAAAAGATTAAAGCTCCAGATCGATAAAAATGAAAAGGAGTCAAAAGAAATAATTGAAGATCTACAAGCACACTTTGAAGAAGCCAAGAAAAATGAATAAGATATAATGACATAGTTGAAAATAGTAATTAAATAATGTGAAAGGTATGCTATTGAAATTGCTTCTTTAAAAGTAGATATTGAGAAAATAAATAAAGCAATCAATGATAGAGTAGCTAATGATTCAAAATTTAAGAATAACACTAATATGTTGAATAATATATTAGAAAATCAAATATCGATGTCAGATAAGATAGGTATTGGATTTGAAAAAGAGAAAGAGGAGGTCACTAATTTCATAGACAAGGAAAAAGGAAAGAGCTATGCTGAAGCTCTTACAAAAGAAGAAATAAAAAAGGAAGAAGTTAAGAATACAGAGGACATATCAAACAAAGAAGGTTGGAGGGAACATAGCTACAAAAGTCAATTAGGTTAGAGATACACAAATAGGTCCTATTTTTATGGTTACTATTTTTATTGTAATAGATATGGTCATAAGAAATTAGAATGTCAAAAAAGAGCTAACAGTTTCAGAAATAAGGAGAAGGAAAGTCATGCAGAGTCAAGTAGAAGCCACAACTCTTTTGCTCCTCTATTAGTATTTAATGAAGAGGCCATAATATGTTACAAGTGCAAAAACTTTAGAGACATATCCTAGTACTATAAAAATTTGTTTGAGTCAGTCAAGAAGGACCAAAGTTTTAAGGCTCCATTCATCAAGAAGTAAGTTTAGATAGGTTCATGGAAAAAGAAACAACCTGAAAAATCCATGTTGGTGCAGACTACTTTGCATGCAATAAATGAAAAAAAAAACCATGGTTCATTGATAGTGGATGTTAAAGGCATATGAAAGGAGACGAGAACGTTCATAACCTTGATGAAGATTAATGGTGGCACATTGAAATTCAAAGATAATACTACTACCAAAATTGCTAGAAAAGGTACACTAAGTTTGGATAATGGTAGAACTAAAACTAAAAATGTTTTTTATGTAGAAGGTCTTAAGCATAATATTTTGAGTGGAAGTCAAATATGTGATCAGGGGCACACACTAAAGTTTTATGTATAAGGTTGTGAAATTAGAAGAAAAGATTCAGATATATTGGTTGAAAATGCTCAGAGAATAGACAATAATTTATATATGCTATCAGACATCAAAGGTCAAAGATGTTGTCTGAGCCAGATTGAAGAAATTTGGCTATGGCACAAGAGAATGGGGCACATAAATTTTGACAATATTTTAAACATCAACAAGAATCAAGCAGTCAAAAATCTTTCAAAGATTACAAAGCTATCTGACACACTTTGTGAACCTTATCAACATGTGAAGCATGCTAGAAGGTAGTTCAAAACAAAAGAATACTCGACTACTCAGATGCTAGAGCTTATTCACACTGATCTATATGGCCTATAGAACTCAAATTACCCAGTGTGAGAAATATTTCATGTTGCTTATTGATGATTTTTCATGTATGACTTGGGTAATGTTTTTAAATAAAAAATCAAAAGCTTTCAGACATTTCAAAGCATTCAAAGCATTAGTTGAGAATAAAACCATTTGGAATATTAAGTGTCTAAGATCAAATCAAGGAGGAGAATTCATGTCAAATCAATTTATTGAGTTTTGTAAAGACCATGAAATAAAGAGACATTATTCAGCAGCCAGAACTCCATAGCAAAATGGAGTAGTTGAATAGAAAAATAGAATAGTTTAGGAGATGGTGAGGATAATGCTAAATGAATCCAAGATAAAAGATAAATTTTGGAGAGAGACAGTTGTTACAACAATACATATTTAGAATATAGAATTATTGAGAGTCAATAGTGACAAAATTACTTATGAGTTATGGAAAGACAAACCAACAATAGTTGATTATTTCAAAGTTTTTAGTAGTAGATGCTTCATAAAGAGAATAGATGAAAAACTTAGTAAGTTTGAATCTAGAGAAGATGAAGGTATATTTATTGGTTATTATTTTAAAAGTAAAGCTTATAAATGTTATAACATAAGAATCAAGAATTTTTTTGAAAGTGCAAGTGTCAAGATAGAACACAAAAAATCAATGATCCAATAGACATTCCTAAAATCATTGAAGAGGAATGTTTTAAAGAATTAGATGAAGATGAGAAGAAAGAGAAAAAGGGCACCAAAAATCCATATAAATATGTTTAGATAAATCATAATGAAAGTGACATCATCAAGGACATAAATGAAGGAATTCGTACAAGAAGAATGATGGTAAGTGAATCTGATCAAGTTAATTTTTATTTGTTATCCAAAATTTAGCCTAGAACTTTTTTAGAAGCTAGACATGATAAGCATTAGGTTAAGGCTATGGATGAAGAATTAAATCATATAGAAAAGAATGATACTTGGGAATTAGTGCCTAGACCAAAAGATCACAATGTGATAGGAACAAAATGGGTTTATAGAAATAAGTTGAATGGAAATGGAGAAGTGACCAGAAATAAAGAAAGATTAGTATGTAAAGGATATGCTCAGATTGAGGGAATATATTTTGAAGAAACTTTTGCACCAGTGGCAAGGTTAGAGGTTATTAGAATGTTTCTTGCATATGCAGTGTTTAAAAATTTCAAAGTGTTTTAGATGGATGTCAACTCTACCTTCCTAAATGGGAATCTAGAAGAAGAGGTATACATTGAACATCCTAAGGAATTTATTATCTCAAATATTAGTAGCCATGTATGTAGATTGAATAAAGAATTGTATGGATTGAAACAAGCTTCCAGAGCTTGGTATGAAAGATTTTATAAGTACCTAAAGAATCAAGGTTTCAAGAGAGGATTTACTGATAGTAATCTCTACATCAAAATAGAACATGAGCATCAATTGATTGTTGTGGTATATGTTGATGATATAATTTTTGGAGGAAATATTGAAAAGATGAAAAAATAATTTTTTGATAATATGTAATAATAATTTGAGATGTCTATGCTTGGAGAATTGTCATTTTTCTTAGGATTGCAATTATTTTAGTTAGATAAAGGAATTTTCATATCTCAAAGTAAATATGCCAAGAAAATGTTGAAGAAATTTGGTTTTGAGGATTGTGCACCAGTTGGTACACTAATGTGTATAAGAAATAAGGTGATCAAGGATGAATATTCACCTATTATATATCAATATTTGTATAGATCTATGATTGGTAGTCTTTTATATTTGACAGCATTGAGGCCAGACATCATGCATGTAGTAGGTATGGTTTCAAAATATCAGTCATC
Organism: Torreya grandis; assembly: GCA_037957365.1. Classification (NCBI taxonomy): domain Eukaryota; kingdom Viridiplantae; phylum Streptophyta; class Pinopsida; order Cupressales; family Taxaceae; genus Torreya; species Torreya grandis. The sequence continues at coordinate 120,987 of JARHVA010007515.1, forward strand.
TCCAAAATATAGTCATGTTTAGTTGGTGAAGAGAATATTTAAATATATCAAGGGGACATTAGATTATAAATTATGGTATCCCACAGGTAGAGATTTCACTTTGGTTGCTTATACAAATTCATATTGGGTAGGGTGCTTGGATGACATAAAGAGTAAAAGTGGAGGAGCTTTCTTCCTTGGTGATAGCTTAGTATCATGGCTAAGAAAGAATTAGAATTCAGTATCACTCTTTACAGGTAAAGTAAAATAAATTTTAGTAGTGTTGTGTTGTACTCAAGTGCTTTGGATGAAGCAAACTTTGGAAGATATCAAGGTAAAATATGATCAACCTATTTCTATTTTTTGTGATAACACAAGTGCTATAAATATTTAAAATAATATAATGATGCATTCAAAAACAAAACATATTCACATTAGATATCACTTCTTGAGAGAGCAGGTTGTAGATCAATAAGTTAAGATGGAGTATATCAGTACTATAGAGTAGATTGTAGATATTTTCACAAAGGCACTACCAAAAGACACATTTGAGTATCTGAGAGAGAAGTTGGGAGTAATTTATTTTACTTCTTACCATTGAGGTTCAACATCAATTGAGGGGGGCTAAGTGTTAGCTCCAAGTAGGCCCTTTTCCATTGAGGTCAAAGGGGGAGAATAATAGGTATAGGTATAGGTGCAAAAATAGGTATAGGGAATAGGTACAAGTTACTACAGTAAGGGTTAGTTACTATATTTTTTTTAAATATTAGTATGTGTAGGTTTCAAGATGTGGTAGTTTTAGTTTGAGGTTGCTATCAATGACAAAGGGGGAAATTATTGGAAATATTGTCATTGATGTCAAAGGTCTAGCATTATTGGTGATAAAGGCCCCATTGCATTTAATGGTATTTTTAATAGTTATATCTTGGGTAATGTGTGTTAATATTTATTTAATATTAATGAATATATTTTTTGTTGCATATAAGTCAAAAGAGGGCCCATGGAGAAGTCAAAGAGTCACAGGGTAAAATATGAAAGAGGAATGGGACACATTTTCTCATGAAGAGTCATCTTGAGGTATTCCAAGAGTCACCATGTGAAGATAAAAGAGGTATGACACATTTTTCCATGAAGAGAGACTTTGAGGAATATGAAAAGTCACCAAGATAAAGACAAAAGAGGAAAGGATGCTTTTTCTTAGGGAGGGTCACCATATGACTTTTTAAATGCAAGGATACGAAGGGTCATACAAGTTTGGTGCCATTTTACATGAGGATTGAATGGTCACAAAGGGTGAATTCTAAAGGTCATTTGGAAAGCTATAAATAAAGGCTTGAGAATCCATTTATAATATGCAAGAGAGTGCATGGTTTGTATTTATTTTCGAAGAGAGAAAAGTAGGAGATATTGTAGAGTTCTATCATTTGTTGAGTAAGCAACATTGAGAGATAGTTGTGTTTTATACACAAGAAGGGTTGGTGCTCATGTGGTTTGGTGCTCATGAATATTTGTAATGGGTTGGTGCTCCTGCAAGTTGGTGCTTGAAAACTTTGTATTTTGAGTTGGTGCTCATTCATATACTTGAGATTATTCTTTGTGGTTTTTCCCGCTTTGAGTTTCCACGTAAAAATATGGTGTCTCTCTCTCTCTTGTGTGGCAAAAATTATTATTTCAGTTTTATTGCATATCTTTAATGTATGATTGAGTGGTTAAAGAAAATAAATCAGATTAAGTAAAAGATATATAATATATTGATTTTTCACCCCCCCCCTCTCAATATATTTCATGCTTAACATTATAGAGGAAAAATGATGATGATATAGATGTGTATGAGATTGAAGTTGTGAAATTAAATATTATATAATGTGATAAAGGTGTTGAGTTAGTCACATGACTCTTAGAGTGAGCCAAAGGGGTAAGGTCTTCTTTAGTGGTCTTCTCATAGACCTAGTCTTAAGACCCTAAGTGGTAGAATGATGTATCATGATCAAGTTTTGAGGCTTGTGATATCGTGTGAGCATAGAATAAGTTGTACATGATTTTTCAAGTATGTTGGTGTAGTTTGAGGTTTTGAGTTGAAGGAGAAGGCATAAAAATAAGTTTTAAGGTCTCTTATGTGTGTAGAATAAAGAGATGAAGACCTGAGAAGGATTTGCTCATGCTTGTTGGCATGTGTGACTATTGTATGGGGAGTTAAGATATTAGGGAAAGATTAATAATGGTTATATAAATGTTTTCCAAGCATTATGAGTTAGTTTCAAGGGCAAATATTTATTAACAAACATTAAGAATGGAAACCAATCTAAAACCTTCCTAAAACCCTCATAGTGACCCAATATGGAATATCTAGTTATAAATGGGTCCTAATGTATTTTATGAGATATTTTTATGAATTTATAATCTATAGGATTATCCTAGGTATCTCTAAGTGGCATTGTTATATCATAAAATGAGTGGAAGCTACAAGAAATCCCTTATTTCTTGGATTTTTAATGTTGTAGGTAGGGTTGACTAGGTAAAAGCATTAAAATTATTGGAGGATGATGTGTGAGAATTGTATTATATGATAATTTAAGTTTATAATCATGTTATAAAACTCAAATATTCTAAACTAGTCATGCAAGTTGACCTATCACTAAAAATTCAAATAGTTGAAGATAGTGATACAAACTAGGATAAAGTGAGAATGATATTAGGGATGAGTTGTCATGGATTATAAATAGATAAAATATCATGGTGTTATTTTAAATACCTATAATACATGTACATATTTTTTAATGTTTTGGATATCATTAAAATGTTGTTCATAAGATGACCTATTTAGTGAAGATGAGATAATGAAGGTGTAAGTTTCAGAGATTGGTCTATATATTCCATATTTTCCAATAGAACCTTATATATTTGTGTTTTAAAATGTTATAAATATATTTAAGGATAATATTAATTAATTATTACTTATTTAATATTACTACACATATGTTGGAATGCATAATCATCATGATTGATCCACAATGCAAAATGGCAGCTCTATGAAAGCAAGTGAGAGTGATGAGTTGGAGGCTCTATGCACTTAGATGAATTATCCGATGAATATTATGTTGTTTTTTAATACCTATTTTACCTATAAATTATTTATAAAATGTTGTGATTTAGTTTAATAAGTTGAAATATGGAAGCCAAAATGGCTTATCTAGCTATGTAAAGACAATGAGAGAGAAGGTTGATAAATTGGTCTCAAGACCAATAGTTGACATTAGATATATATATATATATATATATATATATATATATATATATATATATATATATATATATATTTGGTTGATGTTATAGATATCAAATATAAAATATCAATATGCATAATAAGTCTTGTGAGTTTCCTTATAAGAGTTAAAAACAACATTCATCAATATTATATTTTGGAGATATAGTTAGTTTTATATGTGAGAGTGAGATTGATGTTCCTAAGTTTTTTTAACCTAGAATTGAAGTTAAAATACACTTTAAGTTATTATATATGTCTCATAGGTTCATTTTAATAATTTTTTTCATTAGAAATGCTTAGGAAGGTGTGAAAAATCAAAGGTTCTTGACTAGGTGTTTGAGGCTTGTTTGTAGTTCTGAGTGGGCATATGGAAATGATCAGTTTGAGGTCTTTTTCCATGTATGGTGAAATATAATGGACATGGTGATGAAATTGAGGACATGGAAGTTATATACTTGTGATTTTTTGATATGTTTATATATAAAATTTTAGAGTATGCTTGATATATTCAAAGCAGACTTTATGGCAATAAGAAGGGCTAATTGTGAGTAGGCCTAATGATGTGGTTCAATGAGTAAAATGAGATAAATAGTGTTAGGGACATAAGGTGAGATTATAAATAGTATAATTGAAGTGTGTGTGAAGTTTTTAATACATTTTTGGAGTCTCAATTTATTCTAATGTGGTCAAGGTGAAATGTGTGCTTTGAGAAGGCCTAATTGCATTAGGTTTCTATTAGGCCTAAGAAGAAAAGGTGGCCTAAGTGGGTTTGACCGGCCTAATGGTGATATTATCTTGATTTATTATTGTGTGTAAAATTTAATAATACATGTTTTGTGTTTGAACCTGATGTATTAGTGTCATGGATGACCAAGAGTGTGAGTGATCTAGTGATTGATATAAATACAAGGCCTAATTGGCCTGATTGTGTGTATTAAAAAGAAGACACCAATGAGAAATTAAAAGAATATATTATGAGGTTTTGAAGACCATAATAATAATGGAGATATACTATGATGAAAATATAAATAAGTTGATTCATGTGGTTGACAAGGTCAGTTGACCTAATAAGCCTAGTAAGAGGCAAGTTGAGTGAGGAGGCCTAATAGGCTATTTTGAGAGGGATAAAAGGTTGATAAGAGTTGAATGAGTTTATTGTCATTTGAGATAATATAATATATTCATAATATATGTATTTTTTATGTATGATAATGAGTGTAATTTAGATAGAGAAGATAGAGATTTGAAGAAGAAGTCATCATTTGTTAATTGAGAAACAAGGTGTCTTGAGGTGATCAAGTTGGTCTTGAATGAGTTGGTGATTTGTTAAGGAGTGAGAGCTGACTTGAAATATTTGTGGTTAATTTTTTTTTAAATTTAAGTGTCTTACTTAGTTTTTATTTACTTAGGGGGGTGGTGACTCTTTGTAAGTTGGATCTTTCTAAATGACTAGTTGAGTTGGTGCTTGACTAGTGAGGGGTTGGTGTTCCTTATGGGGTTAGTGCCTCACTAAATATTGATTAATTGATTATAAGACTGTATTACAAGTTTTTTTTAGTGGGTTTTATCCCCAATGAGGGTTTCCAACACACACACACACACACACACACACACACACACACACACACACATATATATATATATTAATATGTTGATATCTTGCTTCATGTTTATGTGATTGCTTCTTTATGCATTGCTTGATCACTATATTGGTTTGAAAGATTAATGAGTGTTAAGTGAAAATAAAATATTTTTTAACCCATATCATTGGTATTGATTACAAAAATTGGTATCAATTTAGGTCATTTAGAGAAGGTTTGATATCTTGAAGGTGATCTTAGAAGGACAAAATGGTTAAGCTTGTGAAGGTGAGTTACAAGATCAGTATGTTTATCAACTTGTGGAAGAAGAAATCTTGGTGGTTTCTTGTTGAGTATTGGTATATTTTGCATTAAAATCAGTTGTTTTCATTATTATTAGTGTAGAAAGAGAGAATTTGAAGATAACTAATAAGTCTATTTGTTTGTATGATCTAGGTCATGGTTGAGGTTTATATAGAGGACTACATGATGAGGTAATAAGAAGATAGGACATGATGAGGCAATAAGAAGATAGGTTGAAGTAGTTAATATGTTTTAAAGTGTTCTTGAGATCATCAGAGGAATTTCAAGGTGGTTTAAATGGTTAGATAGTATTTTAGAAAGAATTTTTTACTTAGTTTAGGTCTGTACCTAGACCTAGTCCTAGACCCTGCTAGGTCTATTAAAGCATGATGGTCAGTTATGGAATCATGAAAGTTCATGTAATTTTTTGGTGAGATTAGAAAAGTTTTTTTCAAGGTGTTAAATAACTTTTAGATCTTGGTCTAGATAAAAAGTATCTAATAATAAGGTAGAATTCAGGTGGCATCAAGATATATAGAGTTATGTGATGGTTAATTAAGTAAAATTGAGAGGTATGCAAAGTTTTTTTGTATGATTATATTTAAGAGTTATTTTATGAAAATTCAAAATTTATTTTATTGGAGTATATGCATGATGATCCATGTGTGTGTAATCATGATTATTTTGAGGATTGGTGCAAACATTTATTTGAGAGATATGAAGTCAGGCAAGAAAGAATGTTGTTTGTATGGATGACAGTGTATTCATCATAAAGGCATAAAGCAGAGGTCAATCATGGAGTTATGTGGATATAAATCAGGTCTATTGAGTGTAATGTGAGGTATGGGCATGAATCTTGTGATAAAAGAGTCGAGGAGCAATTCTTTGTTGATTATGTGGTCATGATTTGAGGTTTGATGGTCCAAGGTAATTATGCTTATAATGTCTCTTACATGATCTATAGAGTCTAGTAAGTGCTAAAGGGTTTGAGTTAGAAGTTTTCTTTAGAAATTATCATACTTGAAATGTATATTTGAGTTATAGTTAATGTTCAAAAATCAAAGATCAAAATAGAAGCTCATGAGAGTTGTTGATTGGTCTATAAGACCAATGCCATTTATTGTAGATGTATTGTCCATCATATTCAAGGATTGAAGATGGTCTAAAGAGTAAGTTGACATATTGTAAGTGCATTGAAGAAGTTCAATGATCTAAGAATGGAAAATGTTTTGAGTTTTTATAAATAGGGTCTTGATTGTGTATATTGAGTTGATTTATTGAGTCAATATGAAAAGTTCAAAGGTCTAGGAGTTTTAATATGACCTTAGGGTCATGTTGCATGGTTTTACTTATTTTGGTAACCTATATTGAGTTTATTGAAGGAAATAAAGTATATCACAAGTTATATAGAGACTATCTTGTTCTCATAGACCTATTTGACCATGTGTTTCCATGAAGATGCTATGAAATGATCTAAGAATGATTATTTGATAATATTGAATAAAAGTATGTATGGACAAAGGGGTAGCTTACTGGTTCTATGAGTGGATGACCTTATGAGAGTGTATATGAACCTTTGTCATTAATGTTAAAGGGGGAGAAATTTAATGATGGTCAAATCTCTTGTGGGAGAAAGTTCTTGATGAAATCATTTAGTTTTAGAGAGAAACAACTTGTTGAGAGTAGTGTAGATTGAGAATGATTAGTTTATTTATGGTTTTTCATTAATGAAAAAGGGGGAGATTGTTGAAAGTTTCCATTGATGTCATGAGTTTGTGTAACATAATTAATTTCAATAAGGACAAGTAAGGTGAGAGTTGCCTTTTATGTCATATACCTAAGATAATTGATGTCAAAGGATGCTTGAAGTCAAATGTTGGTTGATAAGAAGGTGGCTATGGTTATTGGTATGAGGTTGATTATTTGAGATTACTAGTGTGGCTTTGATTGATCCATTAGAGTGTCTTATGAATCATAGTGAGGTATGATGAAATGAGTTATTATATGTATATGGATTTTTTTGAGGTAATGTAAGTTTCATGTCCTTGGTGAAGAAATTTAGATATTCATTAGTTTAGAGAAAGAGATTATCTTCATGTCTTGTGTGTTAAAGAAGGCTAGTTTAGTCTTGGGTAGTGACATATATGGTCTAAAGAGACTTGGTCAAATGATAATGATGGGAGATGTTGTGGATATTGTCTTAGATGTCTGGAGGTGAGTAGTGAGCTACATAGTGTGTCTTGAATATCTCAGTGTTATGGTGCCTAGTAGGTATGTGTGATGGACTAATTCTTGAGCATGAATATGGATTATAGAGGCATACTAATGATGATAATATAGATGTGTATGAGCATGAATTTATGAAATTAAGTATTAGATAATGTGATAAAGGTGTTGATTCAGTCACATGACTCAAAAAATGAGACAAAGGGGTAAGGTCTTCTTTAGTGGTCTTTTCATGGACCTAACCTTAAGAGTCTAGGTTGAAGAATGAGGCATCTGATCAAGTTTGGAGGATTGTGAGCTCTTGTGAGAATGGATTGAGGTTTAAAATGATGTTTAAAGTCTTTTTGTGTAGTTTGAGATCCTAAGTTTAAGGAGAAAGCATGAAAATAAGTTTGAAGGTCTCTTATGTGTGTAAAATGAAGAGATGAAAACCTGAGAAGGATTTTCTCATGCTTGTTGGCATGTGTGACTATTACATGGGAATATGAGATATTATGGAGATATGGAAAAGGGTATTATAATTTTTTCCAAGCATTAGGAATTAGTTTTAGGGGCAAAGCTTTATGAACAAATGTTAATAATGGAAACTGGTCTAAAACCCTCCTAAAACCCTCATAGTGACCCGATACAGAAGATATTGTTGGAAATTAATAATAATGGACTATATGACCTATTTTGATGATTGGATAATGTATATTACTTTCCTAGGTATCTCTAGGTGGCATTGGTCTATCACAAGAGTGAGGGATAGCTACAAGAAATCCCTTATTTCTTAGATTTTTAATGTAGCAGGTAGGGTTGACCATGTCAAATCATTAAAATTATTGCAATATGATGTATGAGGATTTTATTTTATGATAATTTAAGCTTATTATGAGGTTATAGACCTAAAATATTCTAAACTTGTCATGCAAGTTGACCTATTGCTAAAAAGTCAAATAGTAAAAATAATGAGAAAAACCAGGTTGAAATGAGAATGAGATTAGGGATGGGTTTTCATGGATTAGGAATGGATAAAATAACATGGGTTTATTTTTAAATACCTATAAAACATTTCCATATTGGTTATATTTTTTTGAGAGCATTAAAATGTTGTTCATAAGATGACCTGTCTACTGAAGATGAGATAGTAAAGGTGTAAGCTTTAGAGATTGGTATATATTCCATATTTTCCATTATATATATATATATATGTATATTTGTGTTTTAAGATGTTTTATATATATATATATATATATATAATGATAATATTAATTAATTATTACTTCTTTACTATGACTACACAAATGTTGGAATGCATAATCCTCATGACTGGTCCAAAAGGCAGAATGACAATTTTGTGTAAGGGAGAGTGATGAGTTAGAGGCTCAATGAACTTAGATAAAGAATCCTATGAATATGATGTTCTTTTAAAAGACCTATTTGACCTATAAATTATTTATATATTGTTTAGAGTTAGTTTAATAATTTAAAATATGTAATCCAAAATGGCTTATCTAGTTGTGTAAAGACCATGAGAGAGAATGTCAACAAATCAGTCTCAAGACTAATAGTTGACATTAGATATTTTGATATATATATTATAGGACATTATAGATAAAAATATAAAATATTAATTTTAATAATTATTATTTTAATTTTCCTTATAGGATTTAAACACAACATTCATTAGGATTATATTTTGGAGCTATAGGTAGTTTTTTGTGTGAGAGTGAGGTTGATGTTTCCGAGTCTTTATAATTGAAGTATAAAATAAACATGAAGTTTTTATATAAGTTTCATAGTTTAATTTAAATACATTTTTATTCATGATAAATACATATGAAGGTGTGAATAGTCAAAGGTTTTTGACTGGGTGTTTGAGGCATGTTTGCCGTTCTGAGTGGGCATATGGAAATGATCAGTTTGAGGTCTTTTTCCCTATATGGTAAAATATAATATAGTTTGTGATTAAAATAATGTCATTTAGGTTATATAAATGTGATGTTTTTATATGATTATATGGCAAAGTTGAGTGTATGCTTGAGATATTTAAAGAAGGGCTAATTGTGAGTAGGCCTAATGATGTGCTTCAAGGAGTGAAATGAGATTAATGGTGCTGGGAACATAAGGTGATATTAAAAGAGGTATAGTTTAAGTGTGTGTGATTTTTTTCATCCATTTTTGGAGTCTAAAAATGTTCCAATGTGGTCACGGTGAAATGTGTCCTTTGAGAAAGCCTAATTTCATTAGGTCTCTACTAGGCCTAAGAAGTAAAGGTGGTCTAAGTGAGTTGGCTGACCTAATGGTGATATTATATTGATTTTTATTATGTGTAACATCTACTAATATTTTTTTGTGTCTGACCCTGATGGATTAGTGTCTTTCCCAACCAAGAGTGTGAGTGATATAGTGATTGGTATAAGTACAAGGAATAATTAGCTTAATTGAGTGTGTTAAAAACAAGACACCAATGACATAATAAAAGGGTAGATTTTGAAAAATTAGGAGGTATTTAAGACCATAATAATATGGGGTAGAGACTATGATGAACATATAACCAAGTTTATACATGTGGATGACAAGTTCAATTGACCTAATAAGCCTAATAAGAGGCAAGTTGAGCGAGGAGGCCTAATAGGCTATTTTGAGAGGGATAAAAGGTTGAGAAGAGATGAATGAGTTGATTATAATTTGAAATAATATTAAATATAAATTAGATATGTGTTATTTATATATGATATTGAGTGGAATTTAGATAGAGAACAAAGAGAGCTAAAGAAGAGGTCATTATATGTTGGTTGAGCAACAAGGTGTCTTGAGGTGATCAAGTTGGTCTTGGTTGAGTTGGTGATTTGTCAAAGACTGAGAGTTTCCTTGAAATATTTGTGGTTTCATAAGTTTTATTTAATTGAATGAGTTGGTGATGAGTCATTTAGTGTGTTGGTACCTCCTTTAAAGTTAGAGATTATTAAAGGACTAGTTGAGTTGGTGCTTGACTAGTAAGGGGTTGGTAATCCTTGTGGGGTTGGTGCCTCACTAAATATTTATTAATTAATTATATTAATGTATTAAAAGTTGTTTTTTAGTTATTTTTATCCCCCATGAGGGTTTCTCACATATCTCTTATGTTCATATGTTGATATCTTGCTTCATGTTTATGTGATTGCTTCTTTATGCATTGCTTGATCACTATATTTGTAATATTAATGAGTGTTAAGTGAAAATAAAAGATTATTTTAAGACATTAATTCAATCCCCCATCTCATTGGTAGTTATTAAAATAATTAGTATCATATCAGGTCCTTTGGAGAAGGCTTGATAGCTTGAAGGTGATCCTAGAAGCACAAGATGGCTAAGCTTGTGAAGGTGAGTTGCAAAATGAGTATGTTTAACAGCTTGTGAAAGAATAAATATTGGTGTTTGATTATTGAGTCTTGGAATATGTTACATGAAAAGAAGGTTATTTATCAGTCTTAGTAAAAAAAAAAAGATAATTTGAAGACAACTAAGAAGTCTAGTTGTTTGCGTGATCTAGGTCATGGTTGAGGTTTGCATAGAGGATTGCATGATGAGAGAATAAAAAGATAGGTTGAAGTAGTTAATATGTTTGAAAGTCTTCATAAGGTCATCAGAGGAATTTAAATGTGGTCTACATGGTCATATATTATGGTTTAAGGAAGGTGTTGCTTGGTTTAATTTTGCACCTAGACCTAGTCCCAGACCCTCCTAGGTTTATTGAAGCATGATGGGCAGTTACGAATTCATGAAAGCTAGTGTGATATTTTGGTGAGTTTAGATAAATTGTTTTGAAGTTTTTCACCAAGTTTGATGTCTTGGTCTAGAGAAAAATTATCTAAGAAAGAGGTAGAATCTAGGAGGAATAAAGATATATAGAGGTGAGTGATGGTTAACTAAGCAAAACTGAGAGGTATGCAAAGTTTGTTTATATGATCATTTTTCAGAGTTCCCTTATGCATATTCATAATTGGTTTTATGGGATCATATGAATGATGATCCATGTATGTGTAAGCATGATTATTTTGAGGATTGTTGAAAAGATGTATTTGGAAGATATGAATTCAAGCAAGGTAGAATGTTGCTCATATGGATGATAGTGTATTCATCATAAATACATATAGTAGAGTTTAAGCATGGATTTAGGGGGAGGTAACTCATTTTTATTAAATGTAATGTGAGATATGGGCATGAATCATATAATCAAAGAGTCAAGGAGAGGTTCTTTGTTGATTATGTGGTAATGATTCAAGTTTTGATGGTCCAAGGTAGCTATGATTCCAATGTATCCTATATGATATGTAGAGTTTAGTAAGTGTTATAAGGTTTGACTGAGAATTTTTATTTATAAAGTATCATACTTGTAATGTATATTTGAGATCTAGTTAATTTTCAAAAAGCAAAGATAAAAATAGAGGCTCATGAGAGTTTTTGATTGGTCTATAAGGCCAATACCATTTATGATAGAGGTATTGTCCATGAGATTAAAGGATTGGAGATGATCTAAAGATTAAGTTTACATATTGTAAGTGCCTTGAATAAGTTTAGTGATTTAAGAATGGAAAATATTTTGAGTTTTCATAAATAGGGTCTTAAATATGTATACTAAGTTGATTCATTGAGTCAATATGAAAATTTTAGTGGTCTAGGAGTTTGAATATGACCTTAGAGTCATGTTGCATGGGTTTAATTGTTTTGGTAACCTATATTGAGTTTCTCGAAGAAAATAAAGTAAATCAGAAGTCTAATAGAGACTAGCTTATTCTCATAGACCTATTTAACAACGTTTTTCCATGAAGATGCTATGAAGTCATCCAAGCCATGATGGATTGAGAAGATTGAAGAGAAGTATGTATGAACAAAGGGGGATAATTTTAGTTATATGAGTGGTTAGGTCCAAGGATTAATGGACTATGAATGTATGACCTTGGGAGAGTGTATATGACCCTTTGTCATTAATGTCAAAGGGGAAGAAATTTCTTGATGGTCAAAGATCTTGTGGGAGAAAGTTCTTGATGAAATAATTTAGTTTGAGAGAGAATAAACTTGTTGAGAGTATTGTATATTGATAATTATATGTTCATTTGTGGTTTTCCATCCATGTGGTTTGCCATCAATGACAAAGGGGGACATTGTTGAAAGTTGTCATTGATGTCATGAGTTTATGTACTATCATTGATGTCAAGAAGGATCAGTAAGGTGAGAGTTTTCTTTGATGTCATATTATTTATTTCACTAATATCAAAGGAATCTTGAGGTAAAGTGTTTGTCCATAAGAAGGTGGCTATGGTCATTAGTATGAGGTTGATTATTTGAGCTTGCTAGTGTGGATTTGATTGATCCATTGGAGTGTCTTATGAAGCATAATAATGGTATGAAGAAATGAGTGATTAAAATTATGTGGATTTGTTTGAGGCAATGTAAGTTTCATTTCCTTGGTGAATAACTTTAGATATTCATGATTTTAGATAAAGAGATTATCTTCATGTGTTATGTGTTCAAGAAGGCAATTTTAGTCTTGGGTAGTGAACTATATGGTCTAAGGAGACTTGGTCAAATTATAATGATAAGAGATGTTTTGGATCATATCTTAGATGCTTTGAGGTGAGTTTTGAGCTATAGAAGGTGTCTTAAATATCTCAAAGTGGTATGGTGCCTAGTATGTCTATGTGATGGACTAGTTCTTGAGCATGAATATGGATTATAGAGGAATAACGATGATGATATAGATGTGTATGAGCTTTAAGTGTTGAAATGAAGTATTAGATCATGTTATAAAGGTGTTAAGTCCATAACATGACTCTCATAGTGATCCAAAAGGGTAAGGTCTTCTTTATTAATCTTCTCATAGACCTATACTTAAGACCCTAGGTGGTAGAATGAGGTATCATGATCAGGTTTTGAGGCTTGTGAGATCATTTGAGCATGGATAGAAGTTTTCAATAATGTTTCAAGTACGTTGGTGTAGTTTGAGGTCCTGATTTGAAGGATAAAGCATAAAAATAAGTTTGAAAGTGTCTTATGTGTGTATAATGAAGAGATGAAGACATAAAAAGGATTTTATCATGCTTATTGGCACATGTGACAATTGAATTAGAATATGAGCTCTAAGGGAGAGATGGAAAATGGTAATATAATTTTTTTTATAAGTATTAAGAGTTAGTTCTAGGTGCAAAGCTTTATGAACAAATGTTAAGAATGAAAACTGATCTAAAACCCTCATAGTGACCTGATATGGAATGTATTGTTAGAAATGGATTATAATGGATTGGATTACTTAGTTTTATTATTTTATAATATATAGGAGTATCCTAGGTATCTCTAGGTGGTATTGGTTTGTTAAAAGATTGAGTGGAATCTACAAAAAATCTCTTATTTCTTAGAGTATTGATGTATAAGGTAGGGTTGACCAGGTCAAAGCATGAAAATTATTGAAGGATGATGTGTGATACTTTTATTTTATGATAATTTAATTTTTTAATAATTTAAATACCTCAAATATGCTAAACTAATCATGCAATTTGACCTATTGCTAAAAATTCAAATAGTGAAGACAATGAGAAAAACTAGGCTAAAGTGAAAATGAGATTAGGGGTGAGTTGTCATGATTTAGTAATGGATAAAATAGCATTAGTTTGTTTTTAAATACCTATTACACATGCATATATTGGTTATATATTTTTTAGATCATTAAAATGTTGTTCATAAGATGACCTGTCTAGTGAAGATGAGATAATGAAGGTGTAAGTTTTAGATATTGGTCTCTATATTCAATATTCTCCATTTAAACTCTATATATTTTTTATTAAAGATGTTTTAAAGATATATAAGGATGATATTCATGTATTATTACTTATTTATTGTGACTATACATATGTTGGAATGCATAATCATCATGATTGGTTTACAAAGCAAAATGGCAGTTCTGTGTAAGTCAGAGTGATGAGTTGGAGGCTCTCTACACTTAGTTGAATCATCCCATGAATATGATGTTTTTAAAGACCTATTTTAACTATAAATTATTTATATAATGTTGAGATTTAGTTTAATAATTTGATATATGGAAGCCAAAATGGCTTATCTAGTTGTGTAAAGACTATGAGAGAGAAGGCCAATAACTTGGTCTCAAGACCAATATTTGACATTATATATATATATATATATATATATAATATATATATATATATATATATATATATATATTAGGATGTTATAAATATCACATATAAAATATTAATGTGAATAATAAGTCTTTGAGGTGTCCTTATATGAATTTAAAACAACATTCATCAGGTCTATATTTTAGAGCTACAAGTAGTTTTCAATGTGAGAGTGAGATTGATGTTCCTGAGTCTTTGTGCACAAAATTTAAGTATCCAATACACACGAAGTTTTTATATAGGTATCATAGTTTCATTTGAATACATTTTTATTATTGATTATTTCCTATGAATGTGTGAAAAGTCAAAGGTTCTTGATTGGTGTTAGAGGCTTGTTTGTAGTTTTGAGTGGGCATATGGAAATGATCAGTTTGAGGTATTTTTCCATGTATGGTAAAATGTAATGGACTTGATGATGACCCTGAGTTAATGGAGGTTATATCCATGTGATTTTTTGATATGGTTATATGGCAAAGTATATTTTATGCTTGACATATTCAAAGCACACTTTTTGGCTATAAGAAGGGCTAATTGTGAGTAGGCTGAATGATGTGATTCAAGGAATGAAATGAGATAAATAGTGTTTGGGACCTAAGGTGAGATTAAAAGGGGTATAATTGAAGAGTGTGTGAAGATTTTAATCCTTTTTTTTAATGCTCAAGGTGTTTAAATGTGGTCAAGGTGAAATGTGTGCTTTAAGAAGGCTTAATTGCATTAGGTCTCTACTAGGCCTAAGAATAAAAGGTGGTCTAAGTGAGTTTGTCCAACCTAATGGTGATCTTATATTTATTTATTATTATGTGTAACTTATCCTAATAAATGTTTTAGGTATAAAACTAATTTATTAGTGTCTTTTTTGACCAAGAGTGTGAGTGTTCTAGTGATTAGTATAAGTATAAGGCCTAATTGGCCTAATTGTGTGGGTTGAAAACAAGAAACCAATGAGTGAATAAAAGGGAATATTATGAAGAAGTAGTAGGTATTGAATACCATTATAAGAGGGGAGAGAGAATATGATGAACATATAACCAAGTTTTTACATGTGGATGGTAAGGTTAGTTGACCCAATAAGCTTAGTAAGAGGCAAGTTGAGTGAGGAGGCTTAATAGGCTATTTTGAGAGGGATAAAAGGTAGATAGAGAAGATATAGAGTTAAATAAAATTTCACCATATATTTTTTGAGCAACATGGTATATTAAGGTGATCAATTTGGTCTTAGCTGAGTTGGTTCTTTATCAAGAAGGAATGAGAGTTGAATAGAAATATTGGTGGTTTTATGAGTTTTCTTAAAGTGGATGAGTTGGTTTTATGTCACTTAGGGGATTGGTGCCTCCTTACAAGTTGGATCTTGCTTAAGGACTAGTGGACTTGGTGCTTGACTAGTGAGGGGTTGGTGCCTTACTAAATCTTGATTAATTACTTAAAATACTATAGTCTAAGTTGTGTTTCAATGGGTTTTATCCCCCATGAGGGTTTACCACATATCTCTTGTGTTCATATGTTGGTATCTTGCTTCATGTTTATATGATTGCTTCTCTATGCATTTATTGATCACTATATTGGTTTGAAAGATTAATGAGTGTTAAGTGAAAAGAAAAGATTATTTTAAGACATTGACTCACCCTAACTCTTAATTTTAGTGCTTCCAAAAAGTTTAAAAAAAATCTAAATGAACTTTTATTACAATCAAAACATAAATTTTTTATATCAATTCATTAAATCATCAATTTAAATTAGGATTCAATTTTTTACCCCACCTGATAAATTCAAAGTATACACATAGTCATGTGTATTATACACACACACACACTCAACATGCCTTTATATACCTATCTGAGTGTGTGTGTGTGTGTGTGTGTGTGTGTGTGTGTGTGTGTGTGTGTGTGTGTGTGTGTGTGTGTGTGTGTGTGTGTGTGTGTGTGTGTGTGTGTGTGTGTGTGTGTGTGTAACTTGTTTGAGTTTATATATATATCAAGGGTCAAAAATAAATATTATCCATAGTAAAACCATTGGCTAAAACCTCTTGATCTTTAACTTGGGAATATTTCCATCATAGAAAGCAAATACTTTTAACCCTATAGTTTTACACACATATAGTTCTAATTTACCTTTATAATGATTTAGAGGATATTGGATTAGATCTGTGTATGGCTAAGCTATCCATAGGGCTAATCCTATATCCCTAATAAAATACAAATCATTTTTCTAAACCCTAAGAGACAAATATAAACACATAATTATTCTAAGTTAAGCAATAATAAAATAACATTACCAACCTCTTAATTGATTCTAGATTAGCTGTATGAACCATAGAATCCTTCACTCCCCTCTATTATTTCTTATCCTCTTTTTTTTGTGTCATTTTCTTCTCAAACTCCCCTCTTATCATTATTTTTCCATCTATCTTTTCTATTCAAGTTTTCATACAAATGTTAGCATGAAGCTCATAGTTCCCCATGCATAACCCATTTTATCTTTCCAAAATTGAAACTAATCCTAGTTAACTTCCCATTGACTCAACCAATAAAATCCTTAATTTCTCTCAAACTTCCTCAATTTCATTTATCATTATTTTAATCTCTTAAATCCCACATGATCTATTTATGGTACATGCTCGTGTATCATCTCACACAAAATTCCACTTTTAACATAACTATCAATGATAACTAATCACTTCAAACATTGGTTTATGCATGTGAAAAATGACTAGGTTTAACTCTTAGGATAATATGTAATTTTATTAATAACTTGTAAAAGATAATCAACCTCATGAATTTAGAAAACAATGTTACTAATATAAAGTCAATTATATTCTTTTAACTGTAATGGTAAATCAGATAATTATTATATCAGGCATAATAGTATTATTAAAATGTAATCATTTTTATTACTATGTTATATAAACTATCCAATGTCTTTTGTTATCTTTATATATTAATGCATTAAGCCATATAATGATATTTATTTAATATCATAATGATAAATAACTAATGTTTTAAAATATTTCAAAGAAATTATGGTTAGACTATAGACAATAGTAACCAGATACTAATCACATAGATTTACATTCCTATAAGCATTAAAAATCATGAATATAATAACATGACATAATTATAAGCAACATTATACACTAAATCTACATATATAAGCCATAATGCAATCATACAAGATTAATTCACATAAGCATTAAACTAACTTAAATCACAACTAACACACAATCAATTATCTAAATGTAGATAACATCAAAAATGTACTAATACTAAAAATTAAAAAAAATGAATATAATGAGTACTATCTAGCATGGTTTGTGCATGGGTTTTATCCATTCTCTATCATCCCCCAACACCTCCATCTATGCCATCTTCTCTGATGATGCTCTCCCTCCATCATGCTCTGAAGGATGAATCTCTCTTACATCTAACTCATGACAAGAAGGTAGTTAGCCTAAAACATCATGGATATATATCATAAAAAATTACTTTAACAATAAATCAACATGATCATAATGTAAAGTATATAAAAATATAGATAACTCATAATAATGTAATCATGTAATCAAAGCAACAACTAACTATCCCATAACAACATATGACTTATAACTTAGTTAAAAATTAATTAATCAATTTATAAACCATAATAATCCATATAAAATTGGGTAAATTAGCTTAATGATAAATTGGGATGTGACATCCTTACCCATTAAAGTTTTCATTGTCCCAATAACACTTATTCAAACACTAATTAGGAATAAAAAACATTATTTAGTAGAAAAATAACATAGTACAAAACATCAAACCAAGAAAACAAATGTGGAAATAGCCTATAAAACTCATCATAGTCTTCCCAAGTAGTATTATAATTAGAGTATTGGTCTCAAAATGCCTTGTATTGTGACACTTATCTATTATGCAAATGAAGTTTGTGAGTGTCAATTACTTTGATTGGTTCTACCATGACCACCCCAAGATCAAAAACCTATAAAACATTCCAATCCAACACATGTGAAGGATTAGTTATATATTTTTTAAGATAAGATACATGGAATGCATTATGAAATAGAGATAGGGATGGTGGTAATTCAAGCCTATAATATAAAGGATTGACCACTTCTAAAACATAAAAGGGTTTCACATATCTTGGTGAAAGTTTTGCTGACTTCCTAAATTTAATCAAGCTCTTTTATGGATAACCCATAAGAACACTTTATCACCTACTAAAAATTACTTAGTTGTTCTCTTCAGATTATCATAAATATTCTACCTATCATTGGCATTGACCAATCTCTACCTGATTGATCTAAGTTGGTCTTCCATTTCTAAAAACATCTATGGTCCAAAGACTACCCTATCTTCTAACTTGTCCCAATTGATTGGTGTCTTGCACCTTCATCCATACAATGCTTCAAATAGTGTCATCGTCAAAGTTGATTGGTATGAGTTATTATAATCAAAATTAACCAATGGAAGATACTCCTCCCACTTGTATTTCTGATCCATTTAATAAATATGAAGAAGATCTTCTAATCCCTGATTAACTCACTCAGTCTAATTATTAGTCTGTGGGTGATATGTAGTCCTAAAATTTGATTGGGTACCCAAAGCTAAATTTAGAGTTAACCAAAACCTAGAATTCATCCTTGAATCACAATATGAAATGATCTTTTATGGAAATCTATGTAAATGATGCACTTCCTTAACAAATCTCTTCACAAGAGTAGGTGCATCATCTATCAAATTGCCTAGTATAAAATGAGTTACCTTGGTTAGTTTGCCAACTATAACCAAGATCATGTCATGTTTATTATGTGATAATGGTAAACCTTGGACAAAGTTCATACTGATCACCTATCACTTCCATTCTGGTATGTCATTTGGATACATCAATCCAAATATATGCACATTTTTAGTTTTCATATGCTGACATTCTAAATAATGTGACATAAAGTTTGATTCATATTTATTGATTCCCTTCTAGAAATAAAGTTGTCTAAGTTTTAGCATAATCTTGGTTACTCCTGGATTCCTAAATATGGGTTATTATGTAGTTATTTTAGCACTGTGCTCCTTGGATTCTCCCTATCCAATACATACATCTTTCTATTATACCTTAAGAGATCATCATTCTATATTCTATATCCTTTATACCTAGGATTCTAAGCATTCTTAGATAATTCTTTCCTAACTTGATCATAGAATTAATATCCTAGTGAGAATTTGATCACTTGATCTTTGAAAGTACTCTTGATAGTAGCCACAACTATTAAGTACCTCCTACAACTTAAGGCATCAACTAGTCCATTTTTCTTGTCTTTGATATAATTGATATCAAAATTATAGTCAGAAAAAAATTCTAACATCTCTAATGAGTATTCAAATTTGGTTGGGTGAAGATGTACTTGGGTCCCAAATTATCATTATTGAGCTCAAATGGTTTTCCAAAAAACTAATGTCTCTACAATTACAAAACATGCACAATTGTCACAATTTTTAGGTCATGAGGGGCATATCTCACCTCATAAGGATTCCATTTCCTTGATTCATAGGCTACCACTGCACCATCCTACATAAGGACTGCTATTCCATCCTTGATGAATTTATGATCATTGAAAATTAACCATTGGGATCAGGAACTCTTAGCATTGGTTCCTAAAAATCTAATTCACATTTATCTGACGATATAAAAATTTGATTCTTACATTTTAGAGAGGTAATTGGATTATCTATCTTAGAAAAATTTGAAATGAATTTCTTATAATAGCTCACTAATCCCATGAAAATTCTTATCTCGTGTACATTATTTGGTTCCAGCCACTCCATAATGACTCTTATCTTTTCCAAATATACTAAAATACTATCTGTATAGATAATATATCCTAGATATTTCACTTTATTTTAGAAAAATACACATTTGGACAACTTGTCGTACAACTTGTGCTTCCACAAATGTTGCAAAACTAGTTCTAGATGTTGAAGATGTTCTTCTTCATGCTTAAACTATTTAAGGATGTCATCTAAAAATACCAAAACAAAATGATCTAGATAATCTCTGAACACACTATTCATGAGATTCATGAACACTGTAGGATCATTTTTCAACACAAATGGTTATACATTAAACTCATAGTGCCTATGTCAAGCTCTAAATATTGTCTTTGGAATATCCTCATATTTTATCCTTAATTTATAATATCCTTCTCTAAGATCAATATTAAAAAAGATCATTGCTCCTTGTATCTGATAAAAAAGATCATCTATTTGAGGTAACAAATATCTATTTTTGATAGTCACTTTATTTAACATTCTATAATCAATGTAAATTTGAAGAGTACCATCCTTATTCTCAAATAAGATAACTAGTGCACCCCATGGTGACATGCTTAGTCTAATCAAAAATTTGGACAATAATTCCTAGAATTGAGCCTTCAATTCAACCAATTTAGTGATTGTCATTTTATATGGTGCCTTAGACTAGGGTTCCAATCTAGGTATGATATCAATAGAGAAATCAAACTCTCATTTATGAGGCAATCCTAACAATTCCTCTAGAAACACATCATAAAAATTCCTAAGGAAAGGGTAATATTCAATAAATGGTTCCTTAGATTCCTCCATTTTATTTATCTTGATGATAAATACTTGGCACCTTTTTCCTTGAGTCTTCATAAGTTACATTTTATAAATATGCCTAATCCTCAACTCTCTTTTCCCATCCTAAATTTGTGTCTAATTTCTAAAATCATCTAGACACTCGACCTTATTTAAATAGAAGCAACCTTAGCTTTATGCTTTGCAAGCCAGTTTACCCCTAGGATCACATCATATGATCCTAGTGGTGCTACATAATGATCCACTACTTTTGTGAATTTGGGATACCTAATCTCAGCTTTAACCAATCACTTTTCAACTTTGACTTTTGAATCATTCCCATATTGTACTGACCATGCATTTTTCATTACTCTAACTTTTATAGATGACTTATTTAGAATTATAGGAGCTATAAAACATTTTGTAGCCCATGTACCTATCAAAATGGAAATTGGATGTTCAAACAAAATACTTGATAGTTATATGGGTGACGTTTGGAATTCAGCTTGTTGATTATCAACTACCACATGAATACATTACTAAAATGTTCCTTGATGAGGAGTAGAACCTTTGTTCCTTGATTTATCCTATGTACACTCACATGAAAAATGGCCTCCTCCATAAATTAATTGATCTCTAGGTGGTCCCTTCCTGTCAGATTGTTGGTTTCCCTTGAAACCACCTTTGAAACCATTATTTGATTTCTTGTTACTTGAACCATTATTGTATCTAATATTTTGACTCTTAAACTGACTCTTGGAGTCTCCACTCTTATGCTTCTAGATTAGAACTTTTAAACTTTTTCTTTAACTTATCTCTAACCTAACCAAGAGATGTTTAACATTTTTTCCTATTTGACTTCCTTATCAAATACTTGGTCCATGGTAGATGTTCTATGAACATCCATCTCTCCATTAATCTAGGGTTTTAATCCCATGATGAACTTACTAAACTTAAACCTCTCATTTACCTAAAACTAAGGTACATATTTTAGAAGCTTGGTGAATTGTTCCCAATATTCATTCACTAAAAGGTCTCCTTCAGATTTTTAAAATGTGTAAGCTTTTGGTGAAAGTATAACATGGCATAATTATAAGCAATATTATACACTAAATCTATGTATAACAACCATAATGAATCATACAATATTAATTCAAAATCATATAGGAATTAAAATGAACTAAATCACAACTAACACACATAATCAATTATCTAAATGTAGATAACATAAAAAATGTACTAACACTAATAATTGAAATAATGCATATAATGAGTACTATCTAACATGGTGTGTGCATGGGTTCTAGCCATTCCTCTATCATCCCCCAACACCTCCATCTATACCATCCTCTCCAATGATTATCTCCCTCTATCATGCTTTGAGGGATGAATCTATCCTACATCCAACTCATGACAAAAATTTAGTTAGCTTGTAACATCATGATATATATCATAAAACACTATTGTAATAACAAATAAACATGATTACAATGTAAAGTATATACAAATATAGCTAACTCATAATAATGTAATCATGTAATCAAATCAACATACAATTATCCCATAATACCATATGAATTATAGCTTAGTTAAAAAGTAACTAATCAATTTACCAACCATAATAATCCACAAAAAAATGTGTATATTAGCTTAATGAGAAATCAAGATGTGACAATATTTGTTTAATGTTTTTGACCAATCCCTACTTAGTATCAATCCATATCCTTCTAGGATATACACCATGAGTATGTCTATATTCATTTGTATGTGTGGCTCAAATGTAACCCAAATACATACATTGTTCAATTCTTCAACCATGGATAGTATTATCTTGTCTAACTGTGAGACTGTTTACTTAGATGGATATGGAGCCAACCCAAGCTTTTGACATATGGAAATTGACATTATATTAGCCAAAGCTCTAGAATTAACTAATCAATTATGTATATTATTACCAATTGCTTTGATAGTCAATAAGAAGGGAGGCTCCTCTAGCTTAATTTTGTATATGACATTTGTATGAGTAGATTTTGGCTTGTATGTAGTAGGTTTCCTTGTAATAAATTTCCACACGAGTTATTTCTATTCTATAATCTGAGCTAACTCATGAAGAGTTATATTTTCTTCATGTCCTCCATGATGTTGTACCCTCCTTTGCTCTACACTTTCATATTTATGGGATACTCATTTAATTTTGGGGGAAGTGGATTGTTATTAGCCTTTGGATCTGGAGGGATAGATGTGTTGTTTGGAGGAGTAGACATAATGAATAGTTTATCATTCCTCAAATTATAATTACCTATCTAAAATTGATAGAAAGTGTGGATTTCATCTAAATTGTCCTTTGGTTCATTATCATTTTCACTTGGGAAAGGAGACTTTAAGTTTCAAAAAACATAATTATGCTTAAGGAACTAGGAGTGTGGGGTGGTTCTGGTGGATTATTCATTAAATCTTTCATCTCCATTTATCATTGAATGATTTCAAATGCTACACAAAACTCAACACAATCAAGCTCACCATGTTGTCATGTGTTGTGAACTCTACACTAATTGTGCAAAGCTATCTCTATTATTTTTATCTCGAGAAATTTATTAACTTATTGTTGTTCCATATTATTTACAATCTTATTGAAAGGAATGTTATATCTTAGAAACCCAAAATTATGATTATTGTTCTATCCTAAAACATTACCCATTTTATTTTATATTTTTAGAAAGTCATTACTTAACTTTTGAACCATTCTTTATATAGAATTTAATTCTACCTTGGTATAATTTATAAATTGAGTGACTATTATGTTGGTTGGGATTGAATGCTGACTTTATTGGTGACTATTCATTTATGCATGATTGTTCATGAAACCATGATTTTGATTTATTTTTAACTACATCATAGGAGGTAATGCATACAACTAATTCTAATTAAATGTAAGAACATTCTGATTCACATGAGACATTGGAATTAGAAATTGAAAACCAACATTAAGGATGGGAACTCCTAGTATGTGAGGATTGAGTTTTTTACTAATTTTGATTGCTTATTCATAAGCCAAAGATAAATTATTAGTAATAGTAACTCTTCAAAAAAATACTATAGTAATTGGATCCAGTGCATTCTTATACATTTCCAATGTTAAATCCTATTATGGCTTATAAATAACACTCACCCAGGTGTACATCTTATAAAACTTCATCTTGAAAGCATGGATTAGTACATTGGGCTCTCTTTTCATACTAGTGACGTATTGATACACAAGATTTGGGATGGTAACCTACCCAAATTCAGCAAGAAAGGTAGTTTGACATGAATTCTATGATGTAGTTCAATTTTTTGGCAAGTTGAGAAATAAATAGTAAGCAACATTCTATAATATGAATGGGAAAATAATGCATAAAAATATTCATTTATAACATTCATTAGTATTAAGGAATCTTTAAATGACTTGATATGTTCTTCAACTATCCTTCCTCCTAAAGCAGAGAAAGAAGGTAGGTACTTCTTAGGGTTCCTTTATAAACTATGTATGACTCCTAAAATGGTAATAGTAGACCATAATAACTATAGACACATAATATTTTTAACTTTTATTGATTAGTAACATTTTATATTTTTTAGGAACCCATCGAGTCTCAATCTCTCTAAGTGCATGCCTTAATGGGTACATCAAGAAAGGGGTGGGTAGACCATTGGTGCTTCATAATATTTTTGTCCCTTTTGGAACTTTCCATCTACACACTCATCTCCTAAAAACATTAACCCTAAGCTTATTCTTCTCAACCTTAACCATTTCATACATTTTCTTCTTTCCATCCTCCTTTTCTTTCCTTAATTCCCTTTTGGATAGTTGGTTGTACTAGGTTGACTAGGTTGAACCTATATAATTTAGGGGTATTTTTCAATTTGTGGGTTTGTTAGCCTTTCAGTTGACCTAGCTCAGACCTAGTGAATTATCCTTGAAAACATATAGGGTCAACTAGGTTGACCCTGTAAAACTAATGTTTCCAAGAGGATCTAGGGAAAGATCTATCTATATATAAAATTTCATTTCCAACCATTTATAAGAACAAAAGTGAAGAAGAATAAGTGCAAATAAACATATATTATTGACCATTCTACTTGAAGAATAAATCTTAGGGTTCTATACTTTATTTTAATATATGGATATTATCTTATGGATAAGTTTTTAAGATGCATAGATAGGTTGTGTAGCCTAAAGCTAATATTTATTTTTTATCCTTACCAAAACAATCTCTTGAAAATCACCTTGGCTAAGGGAGATATTGAGGCTTGGTAGGTTTGTCTTCAAAGCTAAGTATTCCTAACTTTATTTCTCCTTTGTAAGATTAGATAGATAATGTAGTTATGCTTATTTATTCCATGTATTAATATTACATATACATTGATATGAGTATATATATTCTATGCATTCTTAGTTTAGTTTGTTTTGTTTTTAACCCCCACTTTGTGCCACAAGCTTTGGTGTGCACTAGATTATATTTACTTTCCTATTATTAGAATAGATTGAACATTAAATCTAAGACACTTTTAGGGTTTTTACATGATTGTGTTAGACTATAGTATTTGGAACCCTTTTTAGCATGGTGTATTATGACAAGTGATCCCCTAATCAGGTCTAATGGATCACCATAATCATCATTCCACTTCTTAATAAATGTATCCCCAATTGGAAGTGTATGTATACTCTATCTTCTCTAAGCCAAGATTGATTTATATACATGATGCATTTTGTATTACATACATTCTAGTGAACTTGATATGAATTAACCCTTAAAGGATTTGTTTATCTTATTTCATTTCTTTCATTCTTTCATCATTATTTTTATCATATATTTTCCATACTATAGCGACTTTGTCAACCTAGTATCTAAATTCTGTGTATAAGTTTTTAGGTACAAGATACTAGATCAATCCTATCAACCTAGTATAATTTTTTAGATTTATAGACATCTAGTCTAGACTACTAGGTCAACCCAATTGACCCTATACATTTTTAGACATCCAAATCAGCATACTAGGTTGACCCAATCAACCCTACATATTTCAGGCACTCAACAATAATTTTTTGTAAAGCTTGATTGACCCAATCAACCCTATACCTTTTCCAACCTTTGTTCACTATACTAGATCAACCCAGTTGATCTTGTATAGTTTGTAGACCCTATTTCATCTTTTTACAATCTCTATTCACTATATTGGATTGACCTAGTTGACCTTGTATAGTTTGTAGATCCTATTTTTGTGCTAGGTCAATTTAATGCGACCCTATACTATTTTTATCACTTCCTATCTCTTTGTTATTTTTTTCACCTCTTTATTATGTGGTTATCTGATTTTATCTCATCATGATGACATATTTTCAACCTTCCCTTAGTTAATAATATTTTATAATTAAGGATTTGTTTAATAACCTCACTTATTTCATTACTTCAGATGAAACTATCTAATTTCTTCCTTCCTCTTCTCCTAATCCAAAACCAATCACTACACAATGTAATGTAGTTAATGTCATTCATCCTAATCCTCTTCCCAATACTAATTTTAGGAATATTCCACCAACTAATCTCCATCCTATCAACATTCATACCCTTAAAACCAATGTTTATAATCCTCTTGTTACACCCATAAAAAAATCACCTAGCATTATCACTTCCCAAAGTAACATGGTTGAAACCACTCAAATTGATAATCTAGATGGTTCTAAAATATTCAAAAAACTTGATGATAATACTATTTACACTCCTCATAAGAATGGTGTCTTTACCAAGCTTCTTTATTCTACCACACTTAAGGAGACTAATATTGATATTGGGAATCCTCCACCTACAAAGAATCTTCCTCCCACCAACACTACCAATCCCCCTCCTATCAAAACTAATATCACTCCTAAAAACACCAACCCACCTATTGATACAACTAAAATTCTTGCACAATTCATACAATAAATGAATATCATGCAAACAACTAACACCTCTCAAGTGATCAATGTGCAACAACATTTATGTAACATGATTAGTCAACTACCTCAAGTCATCATGTCTCAATCAAATTCAAATTTTATCCCTCCTCCTCTTATACATGTCAATGGGAATATCATCCCTCAACCTTCAATGAATAATAAAATGCTTCAAAATCTTCAAAATGACCCCTTATCCCAATTCATTGAATCCATAGATATTAGAAACATTTCTCCAACTATCACATACAATTGGACTAAGGATGCTACTATCTTTCTTAAGTATTTTGGTAATCTCTATAAGGAATGGGTCCAAACTAACACCTTTGCTACCACCAAGATTTTAGACAAAACATTTGTTGGTGATGGAATTTAATGGTACAACCAAATTCCTAGACATTCCATCTCACAACTAGAAGATTTAGTCAATTCTCTAGTGAAGGAATTACAACATAAATACCTTCTTGAAAATTACCTTAGTCATTTCATCAATGCCAAACAACTTCAAAATTAATCTACTCATACTTTCATCAAGTGATGGAAGTCTCTTTCTCACAAAGTGGATCATAACAAGAATGATGATACTCTTTTAAAACTATTTGTCACTACTCTTAAACCTCCCCTCCAATACAAAGTTTAAATCTTTTCACCTAAAACTTTCTAAGAATCCTTAGACCAAGAAAAAAGGAAATAATTTCTTATGAATCAATTTGAATCATATTAAAAATATACTAAAGTAACTTTAAAATCATCTTCTCATAGCATTGATTCATCCAAATTTCCCCAACCTCAAAATAGATCATCTAATTCAACTAATTTTAACCTAACCCACCCACCCTTATCTTTAGAACAAATTAAGAATAAATTTCCACCTTGTAAACCCATGATATTTGGTCCTTCCAAACCTCCTCCAAAGTGGTACAATCCTAATAATTTTTTTTGGTGGCATGCTTTTATAGGTCATTCTCATGAGTCTTGTCATGATCTTCACTGATTTATTCTTTCTTGCTTGCTTGGTCTGTATTTCAATCTTGATATTCTCAAAAAATAATGTTATTAAGACTATCTTTAATCTTCTCAAAGTCAATCTCAAGAACCACAATCACATCAACATCAACTACCTAATAAACAAACCTTATCTACTAATTTTGTTCAAACCATAGTTAATCCTTCTCCCTACACCAATAAGGAAAGGATAGCTAACACGAACAACTTTAAACACATTGTTGTATCCATTGAACCTCAAAATTTTAAGCAATATGAACCAAAATATTACTTAGTTTAAATGCCTACTCTAAAGCATATCATACATGGTCCTCCTTTACCTCCTCATACCTCTCCTACCCATCATATGTCACATTAAACCTTCTAAAAATCTAACAAACCAACACATTTACCTATCTCTAAATATACCTACCAACCCAATGCAAATAATTTTAATGGTTCAATGTTACCTCACTCTAACTCACATGTTTAGGCATCTTGTGATGCCCATCCATATGTCCCTTTAGACTTTGGGGCATCTTGCGATGCCCATCCCTATAGCCACTTACCCTTTGGGTAATCTTGTGATGCCCACTCTTACTATATAATGCATAATATCAAACACATTTGGATTCAAGAAACCTTCTGAGACTTATAGACTTGTATTTCACATGCTCATGTTTAATGCAGATGTTAGCATAGATCTTACTTATTCTTTTTGTCTCATGTTTCTTTATTTTTGTACACTTTTTTTATTTTACTTTCACTTTATAAGTATCAATGTATTCCTTTATGTTCTTTGGTTTTATTACATATTACATTTGGAATTTTATTTCATTTTTATCCTCATATATTTATTTTATCTTTTTATGTTATTCTTTGCCTTAGTAGCTTTATGATTATTTCCCCCCCTTATTTATCATTCATCCCCATGGGTTTATCTTTCGTGAGTTTTTAGTATAAGACCATGGATAAGACCCAACACTCCTCATAAAATTACCATCTTGTCACACCTTTTATAAAATATGTTTTTGATCCTTGTTCTCAACTTTAGCTTTTGCTTCTTTTGATAGATGGAATCTGCACAATAACTTGTGTTAGCATGTTTTCCTCCGTTTCCCTCATTCTTATGATAAAGAATCACAATTTAATATCATTGTATCCCTTTTTTCCCCTTGTCACATTTGTTTTTATGATTTTAAGTATTTCAAATTGTTCCATGTGTCATTCCTCTTTATTTCCCCTTTATTTTACTCCACATTGGATAAAACAAGGTCAAAGTCAAGATAAAACTTTTATTTCACCTAGATTTATGAGACTCTTAGACTCCATGCTCTTTGAATTTATCTCTTTTAGAAACCTTGCCCCAAGTATTCAAATGAAATTCATATTTAGCACCCTTGTTTGGTTTTCTAAATTTGTATAAGGGAGGAACAAAAAATCCATCAATAAAGTAAAACATCCAAATCATTTAAATAAAAATAAAATTATAGAAAAAAGGCAACATACAAGTCTCAAAAGTTAACATCACACCAAAATACATGATTTCAAGCACATATCCTATCTCTAAGTGAATCTAAAACTCCATAATTTTCCTTACATAGAGCCAAGGTCCTTTGGGTTATGGTAGGCCAGTAGATTAGATTAGGGGAATTCAACAAACTCTATGGTTATACCTAATTTCTCATTCAAGTACCTAATCTTTGTAGTATACCGATGGCTCTGTAAGGGGTCCTAAAGAATGGGGAACACATTATGAGAAGGTAGTTACATTTTAATTTTCATGCATATAGCCTTTATGGGATGATCTATATACTGTATTTATTAACCTAAGACTTGTGTAGCTAAGAGAAGTTCTTTAGAGTACTTAAGGTTAAAAATCCTCTTATTTTGACAAACCTAATTTGAGTGACTTGAATTCGATAAAGAGTTTTTTTACCTTGGTTTTTACTTCATTCTCCCCTCCACCCATTTCATTTCCCCCCTTGATAGTCAAATTATGATACTAAATCTATTTTCCCTCTACTATTATTGCCTTCTTCTTCACCTCTTAAACATATGCTAGCATTAATTTGTTTCAATTTTATTTATCCTTAGATCAAAACAACATGTTTGATCAACTATCGATTACACCATTTATTTACCACACCATCTCATTTTCATACTAGTCATGTCATTAGGTGGTTGTGTTTTCTTACATTATATCTTAGAAAAAGCACTAAGTTTGATTTTTCATCCTTTAGAAGCTTTCTAATTTTTATTTTTACATCATGTTATTATCTAATTTTTTATGGACTTCACTTATCTTACATATGATATTTTCCATTATTACATATTTCTCTTTATGTATGCCTTCTTCCTATTTGTCTCCATCTTCTATTACATTTAATTTTTAGTCTTTCTTATTTTTCTTTTTTCCTATCTTACATGAGCTTACTTTTCACTTACTTCCATATCTTTAATAGAGTTTTCTTGCATTGATATTTCATTTGTCATTCATGTTTTACATGATTCCCAACAGGATTTAGTATGTTCTACATTCCTTTTTAACATTTATGTTTTCCATGCTTTCCAATGTGATTTACTGTGTTTTACACTTATTTTTCATTCATTTGCCAATCATTTATCATTCATTTTCCATCATTTTATCATTCATTTGACTTCAATATTTTAAACCTTACCTTACCAATTATAATTTTCCAATTTTTCCTAATACCCTCATATCTTTGGCTTGGCTCATTTTCTAACCACTATATGCCTATCTTCCAAAACTTTTGCTTTTTGGATATTTTTTTTAGTAACTTCTACATGTTATCCTAGTGTTCTTCACATCAGACACCTTCACTTTCTCTTAAAATATACTTATTTATCTACAAAACTAAGGTAAGTAAAGTTATATGTTTTTCAATTTTGTCCTTTCTTTTATCTTATTTTATACGTACTACACTTTACTTAGCATTAGTGTTGTGTGTTATCATGTTTTATTTCCTATAGCAACATACCATGTTGCACTTATGTGGCACATTATGAGCTTCAAGATGGGAATATGTATACACATAATATTTTAAAATTTAATTAATTACTAACACTTTGTACCTTGTAAGACCATACCAAGTCTCAATCTGTCTAAGTGTATGCCTAAAGGGATGCACTAGGAAAGGGGTGGTCAAACCATTGGTGCTTCAAAAGATTGTTGTCCCTTTTCCCACTTTCTATGTACACACTCATCTCCTAAAAACATTAACCCTAATCTTATTCTTCTTAGAATTAACCATTCCATTCATTTTCATCTTTACATCCTCCTTTTCTTGACTTAATTCCCTTTTGGATAGTCAGTTGTACTAGGTCAACCATATACAGTCTAAGGGTATTATTCAATTTTTGGGTTTGTTAGCCTTTCAACTGACCTAGCTCAAACCTAGTGAATCATCCCAAAAAACATATAGGGTTGATTGGGTCAACCCTATACAACTAACATTTTTGAGAGGATTTAGGGAAAATATACCTATATATACAAGTTCATTTCCAACAATTTTTAAGAAGATAAGTGAATAAGAATAAGTGTAAATAAACATCTACTTATTGACCATTCTACTTGAGGAATAAATCTTAGGGTTCCATACTTTATTTGGAGATACAGATCTTATCTTGTGGAGAAGTCTTTTGGATTAATAGATAGGTTGTATAGCATAAAGCTGATTTATCTTTGTTATCCTTACATACCATAACAATCTCTTTTGAAGCACCTTGGCCATGGGAGAGATTGAGGCTTGGTGGGTTCATCTTTGAAGGTAAGCATTCCTAACTTCATTTATCCTTTGTAAGATTAGATAGATAATGTATTTATGCTTATTTATTCTATGTATTAGGATTATGTATACATTGACATGAGTATATGTCTTCTGTGTACACTTAGTTTAGTTTATTTTATTTTTGGCCCCCACTTTGTGCCACAAGTTTTGGTGTGTACTAAATTAGATTTACTTTCCTATTATTAGAATAGATTGAACATTAAACCTAGGAATCTTTTAGGGTTGTTGCATGATTATGTTAGATTTTATGATTTGAAACCCTTCTTAACATGGTGTATTATGACAAGTGATCCCCTAATCAAGTCTAGAAGATCCTTATATTGGTCATGCCCTTGCTTAACAAATGGATCCCCAATTGGAAGTGTATGTATGCTCTATCTTCTCTAATCCAAGATTGATTTATAGACATGATGCATTTATGATTACATACAATAACCAAAGGTGATCGATAGGTTTATTATTGGGTTGAGTGACTCTTATTGGAAAAGGTGTTCTAGCTCAGGGTATTATGAGAACACTTGGTGTATATCTAGGCCTTCAATGGGTCAACAAAGTTGAGACCAAAAGACTATATTGGACCCTAGTCCTAATTATTATTCTTTGTATCTCTAGTGACATTCAAATTTAGGATATTACCCTTTTTAGGGATGGACACATGGACTAAGGCCCTTCTAATACTAGAAAAGGAATTTTGATGTGGGTTTTATACACAACTAATTCATGAATGAGGTAGCCTCTAATGTTTTAGGATATCTATATAGTTAACTCCACTCTAGGACATGAGTTGAAAGTATGGGTTAAATAAATAGATGGTGGAATAGTCAGCTAAGCACATAGGTTTTTAACTAGGTGTATATGGGTGAGTGAAACTTAAAAGAAACCAAAATTATATTTGGGTTAGATGGTTGATAATTTAAGCTATGGTGGGTAGATCTCAAAATAAACTCAAAAGAGGGAAATAAGGGTAAGGATGAAAAGGAATTCATGATTAAAGAATGTTATTTTCTTCAAAATAATTTAAAAAAGGACAAAGGCCTAAAAATAATTCTTAAAGTGACCTATTATTTCATACTAACCCACAAACATAATGAGGAGTCTAAGGAAAAAGGACACATTAAACTCCTAGATTATGGCCAAAGGTTGTTATCATCAGGACTATTGTTTCAAAACCAAAGTGAGAGATTATGACCAAGACACCAAGATCACCTAACTATTTTGTTATGAAAACTAGGAGACTATAGAAAAATAGTCCCTTCACAATTGAAACCACTCACTAGCCCTGCTTAATGATTATGATATATGTCAATTCAAAATAGTTGTTGATAATTATAATTTAAACAAAGTTAAATAATAAAGTAAAAAAATAAATTAAAAAATTGTTATGGTATATAATGAAATACTAAGTTATTAGCTTGAAATAAGTTTAAAATCAAATCACATCAATTTGGAGAAGAAACTCATATTACATAGTTGCGTGATAATCTAAAGATATCTTCTTATATTGATAAAAATTCCAACTCCTTTTGAAATGGAAAAATTAAAAGTAAGTATATATATATATATCCCATTGTGCATGAATTTGGAGTATGAGGTGGCCCTTTACCCATATATATATATATATATATATATATATATATATATATATATATATATATATATATATATATATATATATGGGTAAAGGGCCACCTCATACTCCAAATTCATGCACAATGGGATATATATATATATATATATAAAATGTGTGTGTGTGTGTGTGTGTGTGTGTGTGTGTGTGAATAAAATAATAGTTCTAATTCAATACATACTCTACATGTATAATTATAGATGGCCAAAATTGTATCTTTATAATAAGATACTCACAAAAATATGTAACATGTGCATGTTATAAGATCCTATAGTTAACTCTTACATACAACATGAATAACATATAAATATAAATAAGGTTAAATTACATATGTTAACTCTCATGCAAAAAAATATAATATTATTTAAGGAAACTAAGGTTTGATCATGACCCATTTTAGTAAATACATTAACTCTCATAACATATAAATAGTAGTACTTGAAGTTGTCAATGGAGCTAGAGTGGTAGGTGGAGTTGAACTCAAACTTCCTTCTGTGGACTATATCTTTGCCACTTTGTAATGATAACACTTATATGCCCGATCATACTGAGTCTTAATTATGTCCATGTGATAATGGATTTCCTATGAACCCTATAGACTTATGTCAATAGACATCTATGCTTTAACTTTGAATTTTTTGACTCCACTTGGAATATCTCAATTTTAGTCACCTTCTTTCTATAAAATCCAATTTTCTATTCAATATATTCCAATGTACATCCTTAAAGACCCTATTTTAAATTTTTAGCTACCTTCTAGAGTAGCTTATAAGAATTAGCCTTATCTATCAACTTTCCTAAAGTGTATCTTGCTTAAGATAACTTTAATTCTTGCAAAATTTATAGAACTTGCCTTTTATGCTCAATCAACTTTGGAACTAAGTCTTGTGAATGGGATACCCATTATTGAGCCTCTTGGGTTTTGATAATTACCAAATTGAGGGAATTATTTGCCTAAAGAGGAGTCATCAAATCTAGATGGTTGAAGGCCTTATTGGTAGTGTAGGTTATGATAAAATTCAATTTATTCTCATCCTCCTTATAAGAAATAAATAATTTATATGTTTCAATAAAATTAGGAGACATAAATTTTCATTGTATTGATGGTGTCAGGAATGTTTTATATTCTAAGGGTTGCATTTTGGATGTCATCCTCTATTACCTAGGGAACATGGATAATTTACTATTGTTATAGTACTTGATTTAACTCCCACTAAAGATCTTCCCTAGTTTAATTATTAACTCTATGTAGTTCCATCAAGGCTTATGTATGTGTCCCTAAGTAAGCTAAAAAATCTTCACTTTAAAGAGAATCTCTATTTCTCATATTCTTCCTCTTAGATAGGGAAATGACATCCCATCTCTCCTCAAGGATTAATCACCTACAAGATTCATCTTGTATTTTTATTTTCCTAACCCTATGGATTGTCCCAATTGATTTATTTAAAAAAACTTATAGTGGGAATATTCATGATCACTAGATTGGGTCTTTAGTAATCTTGGGCTTTTGAGTCCTTTGCCTATGAGGGAATTACCAGCTTACCTTCAGTCAATTGACTAAGTATCCTATGTAGTGGCATTTAATAAAACATTAGTGTACTTAATTAGAGTGGCTATAGTAGAGATGGTAAAATGATATTCTACCAGTCTAAGTTACCCATTTGGGAATTGGATGCACAATGTAGGTTGTAATCTTACTATCTCTAGTAGATGATACAATTTAAGTTGGCTGATTTTTAGTAGAATGTGGCAAAGGTGAACCTAATTTAATAAACAAAATAGATAATTTTATGCTTTGATCCAAAATAGAGACTCTTATTTCTGACTATAAATGAACCTTCTTATTCCTAAGAGCTCTTATCAATACTTGCGAAGTGGTAAGAATAGTACTCATAGTAGTTAATCCAATAATTTGTGGATATAATACTATGGTAATATATAGATAAAACTATAAAGGACCAATGGTAGTGTAAATAGAAGCTACTGGAGGCAAACTAGAAATAAAAATAGTAGGGAAATCACCTAATTTATTTGTTTCCATCGATGCCTTCCCTTTGAGTCCTTGGAGATTTAGGACCCTAGCCCATTCAAGTTCTTCTTCCTCATCCTCCTATGTCTTTACCCTTTGGCCATAAATTTAATCTATGATGATGTCCAAATAATTAAAATCATAATATCCTTAAAAGATCTTGGTTTACTATTATAATAGTGTTATTTTCCTAATTGAGGGAGTGGAATACTAAGTAGTGGAAGATGAAAAACATATTTTTGAAGTAGTAAGTACTATACTTACATTAGGAAGACTGGAATCTATAGAGTCATAAGAATCAATATTTATTAGTTCATCCCTCCTAGTGAAATCATTATAACAAGGGCATCCTCCACACCTTGATATTAATTCATAATCATCTTCACATCTTATGGTGGTACTTGGGAAGTCCCCCATTCTAGTTGAAATAACTAAGAAGGCTATCAGGACCAATAGTTAGATGCATCTCATCCACCTAAAGTTGGAAGTTGAGTTTGTGCATTTACAATTGTAAGTGAGGGATCCTTTTGAATTGATCTTAGAAGATCCTCCATCAACCCAACCATATGTGCCCTAGATAAAACCTTAACATCATATTTATGAATTTAGGAACATGAATTCATGTTCATAGGGTTCATGCTGGTAAGGGATGACCAGGCCTAAAACATGATTTTGAAGTCCACCATGCATTTCGCAATCCCTATTCTATTAGGATGCCAATGAATACAATTCCCTTATGCTACTGTTGACAAGTTTGACCTCATAGGTCAAACTATCACCCATATAATTTGAATCTTTGGTCATTATACTTGTTTACCATGTTGGTCATTAGGTTGGTCTTGTAATTACCTTGTAATGGTCACTTATGGTCATTTAAAGCTTTGGTTAGTAAACTTTAAGGTAAATTTCATGAGTTTAAGGTTTTATTCATCATAACCATATGCTTGTTTAGTCACTCCATGACCTATTTTAGTGAGTTTCCAGTGTTGAAATACGTCTAGGGTGTCTTGATATGTCTCCTATTAGGATTCAATGTCATGTCATGCTCTATAAAATATCAAATAGGTTGATGAGATTCTTGGCTAACATCATAACCTAGTTGGTTATATTTTGGATCACTTTATGGCTTGCAAAGTAGTTTTGCAAGGTAATGGAAGTATATTACTAGAAAAACATCATGATGTACCTATTAAAACATGATAAGGTCAAATTAACATATTTTTATTAGTTTCCATCATGTTCTTTAAGTGATCGTGCCAATTTTAGTGCTAAAAATGACTTTTTAAGGCCATCCATACAATTTTTAAGGTGAAATTGACTTTCAAGCATCGTATGGAATTCATTTATTCCCACAAATCCATAGTTTTTAAGAGTTTTCAAATGATAAAATGTATAAAACCCATTCATCTATCTTATCAGCTTCTTTGGTAACTCAAGGTCATCAATTTTTATTTAATACGACTAGGAGAGAGAGGGTTAGGTTGAAAAATCTTGGGAAATGATAGGGACCATAATGAACTTCAAGTTTTTATTTTTTTCTTCAAATTCATTTCCCCATATTTATAAATAATCACTAAGAGTATAAGGAGGTCATTATGGCTTATTCATCCAAATAGGGTCCATGTTTTCTTCTATTTATTCACTCAAAAACTTGATGGAGGAAAATGGTTATGGTGGGGTAATTTTAGGGTCAAATAAGATCTCTTACATGTTAGACTCATTAGGTAATTTTTTTTATAAAGGTAATTATAGAAGAAAATTAGTCTCTTATGGTGTCTTTGTGAATGGTCTATTTAAGCATCTCTGAAGCATGTTTTGGGTTAGCTTGTGAGTGTTTTAATATTTAAGGGTTTTAAAATTGATATCTTAGTCATTATACACTTCCTACATTCAAAAAAATGTTCATGTTCCTTCATATAGAAGGATGGCTTTCTCAAGGGATCTTCAAGTGAGATGATGTCTTTGACAAAGTGCAATCTTAAAAGCATGAGATTATGATGTGAAAGGGTATTGGTGAGGTCAATAAATGATCTTATAATTAATATGAATGGATACAAAAGCTTAATCCAATGTGAAAAAAGTTCATATGATGTCTAAGATTAGTGTTCATAATAAGGCTTAAGAGATCACTCATAGGCCTATTTGTATAGGTTTTTCCCAAGTCTAATAAGCAAGGTAAAAGAACACCCTAGAAAATAAGTGTTAATTCAGATAGGGTAAAATATCATGAAAATGATTAGTGATAACCAAAATCCTCATTAAATTTAAAAGTGATTTAAATATCATACTCATGAGTATAAAAGATCAAAGTAGGCCTAATATGCCTCAATGTCATACTCATGTATGTATGACATGACTGAAAGAGACCTTTTATTATAGAGGAACATTGATCCCCATGTCATGATTATTAAAATAAGATCATAGAGGGTAAGGCACTAATAATATAAGGGAAAATGGGCCTAATGCTACCTTCAAGCCTATCATAGGCCTTGATGAACAAAGGTACTAATGCTTATGGTGAAAAAAGTTACTAAGAAGATTTTTAAGAGAGTCAAAGGGGTTGGTTAAATAAATAATAAAATGAGAAAATTACCAATAAATTTTAAAGAATAATTTGGAATTTTAATATTAACTCAAACTCATTATCAAAGTATACACTTAAAAAGGCCTAAATAGCCACCTACAGGCCTGCTAAGGCCTAAATGAGAAAAAAAGAAATGATTATAATAGGTAGATGTGATATAAGGATTGTATAAAATGAATAAATAACATGATTAAACATTTTGAAAATTAAAAATACCATAAAAGTGGAAAATAGACCTAAAAGTAAGTTTCAAGTCTCAAGGTGACAATCAATAGGCCTAAATGAGTAATTACGAGCCTATCATGAGCTTAAAGGGAGAAAAGGCTAGTTTTATGAGATGGTTTGAGGATGTAATAGGTCATATAGGTCAAGATTAAAATGAGTATAACCCTATGAAATTTTATTAAATCAACAATTTACTAAAAGATATGTGTAAAGTTCTATTACTATCAAAATATGCAGCTACAACTAGGTTATGAACAAAGACATCTACAACTAGTTTGTTGTTTGAAAGGAGAAAAGATGTATGATTATATTGTGAAAGTGGATTTTGAGGGGTTATTATGGTTCATAAATAAATGTATGACCTATATGACCTTGATTTTATGCAATACCACTTGAGAAAATGTGGCCTAGAGCCTAATACTCAAGACAACCAAATACACACCTATAAACTAGCTAAGAGAGCATAATTCATCTTAAAGTATGCATGGAAAATTTAATTTTTTAGGATATAAATATATTATAAAATTCCATTGAATTTCTCCTTGGCTTGTATAGTTTCTAGATTCCATATGTAGTTAACCCAAATAACCACCTACAATTTTGCTTAGATAACTCAAATTATTTTCAAGATTATCAATAAGGATATAGTTTAGATAGTTGAAAGAGTTTATTTTTAGGATATTTTATATGTGTGATATATGAATTTAGATACTTTGGAATTATGTACAATAAAATAAGGCTAATAGGTTATTGGGAATCCTTTCTAGGCCTTAACAACTAATGAGACCAAGTTACCACCTACATGCCTGATTTAGCTTATGATAGTTGCATAGAAGTTCAATGAGTTCTGGAAGGTAATTAGGAAATTAAAAAGTTTTCCAACCCATTGGAACCATAAAAATACTAGAACATTCTGAGAGAGAGCTCATCCTAATGAGCCAAAGTGTCTAGAGGCCTAAATATTATCAAAATAGGCTTGAGTATCAATATATGAGAAAGCTTATAGAGTTTGAAGTTATTTTTGGGTTTAAAAAATAAAAAAGTGTGAATTAATATCTATTAAATATATTATATATTTTTTATACCTATTATATTGGGAGGAAATGAATCAAACAGGGCCTTTAGGGTTAATTTAGCTAGTTTGCTTTTAAACCCTCATAACATCTAATCAAGTTGTAGATATTTATAAGGAGGATATTTCCCATTGAGATAAGTTGTGAGACATGATATGTGTTTTCACAAACATAATATATATATATATATATATATATATATATTCATACTCATTAAAAATAAAATTTAAGGTTTTGAGGCTAAAAAGACCTTTCTCAACCTTCTCACACAGTCCATCCTGCTCGAGAAGCTAATTTACAGAGGTCAAAACTTCTTGGAGAATTTTCATGTTTATATATGGAAATTTGAGGTGTTAGTGAGGTCCCATGGCTTCCACATCCTATCATTTTTTCTTGTAATGGATCACTATCCTTTATGAATCATTATTAAGACCTCATAGCACTTTAAACCCTCTTAAACCCCTCATACTAACTTGATGGAGGAAATGTGATTATTAATACATTAAAATTAAATTTTATGACCTTAAAATGGTTTTGGTGATATCTATAGACATCTTGGACACCATATCAGGCTCTAGGTTGGCATATGTGAAAAAAAAAGGTGTACGAAATAAGCCAAAAATAGGGTTATAGGTATCTTTTTAAGAAAATAAGGTGTGAAATGGATTTAAACCATGGGAAGTGGTTAAAAAATATTTTTTAAATTTTCCTTAACCTGAAATGTACCTCTTCAAGTCTCATATAGATGTTATACTAGCTTTGTAGGTTGGCCATTTGGTCAAAAAGTGAAGAAAACCCAATTTTATAATCCAAACAAAATTAGATGTAGGATTATGAGTGAAATAATAGACCTAAATATCAAGGTATGAAGTTATATAATGATGTTACAGGTCTCAAAAATTAATTTAAAATCCTCAGAACCTAAAAATTTCATAAAAACACTCAAACTGCCTCTTAAGCATGCACAAGCATCTAGGCTTACCAATAGCCATTTCCTAGTTTACCCACCTACAAAAGGCCTAAGAACTTGAAATTTGACATGAAAAATGGTATTAGGATAGGTTAAGTTAATCAAACACTTTTGGGAGGTTTCACATGTGTGAGAGGCCTTTGGAGAAAGATATCTATCTTCTAGGCCTAAGAGGCATAATTAGGCCTAATTAGAGAGATACAATGAGATAAAAATGACACTTAAACTCAAATTTAGGTCTTTAAACTTGGCATGGTGTTGTATTGGGATACTAGGTACTCAAATATGTGCTTATTTTTGTAATATACTATATACTTTATTTTACACAAGGAGATTTACCTATTTTGAGGGCTATAAGGAGAAGGGAAAAAAGTAAGCTAATGGAGAACAATCACATATTTTTGAGTGTTTGATGGATCTAAGTGTATTTTGATAGGTTTAATATGAGTTTGAAAAGCCATCCATGGAGGAAAGATGTTTTATTTAAGGCAAACTCAAAATTTTACCTTCTACACCATATTGGAGAGGAACGATTTCAAGTGGTCAAATCATTAAGGCATTATATAAGGATATTAACAATATTTGTAAAATATACCACTTGTATTCTATACCACATAGGTATAAGGAAAAATTTATAGGTCAATTGGAAGGAGGTCTCAAAGTTTGAAAATATCTCTAGTATTTCTAATAAGGCCTTCTTTTCCTTCTAATCCAAACAAGTTGAAAAGGTCAAAGATACATTAAGAGACTTCTAATATCCCTAGTAATGTGGATAGAAATAATAAGTGGATGATGAGATGAATTAAATAGAGGAATTAATGAATACTTAAAGACCTATTTTCATGGAATAAGACTAATTCATCAATGAGGACATGCAAGTTAGGATATAGGGAATGTGAGCAAAGATTTAGGCCTTTTAAAGGGTTAAAATTGACCAATCAATTCTAAATACTTCTTTAATATTCTCAAGAAAGTTAAAATTTACCCCTACACCACTTTGAAGGAGGAAAGAGTGAGAGAATGGAGGAATTAGTAAATAGGATTTTAAAAAAAATGATGACAAATGAGTAATCCCTATTTTAGGTTGTCTTGTCTCCCCTCACCTCTCTCTATTCTATATTGTATAATCATTTTCAAAAGGAAATATAATTTTTTTCTTTGGATATTCTAAAATACTATCAAAATTTTGTACTACACCTTTTAAAGAAATAAGAAGCTAGTTTCCTCCATTTTTAGGTGGTTGTGTGGAGTGTATGTGTGATTTTCATTGATATAACATTGTGAATCAGTATCCTTCTTATGTTAATGTCTAGTTTTTTTACATTATTAAAACGTATTTGAGTTTCTACATGTCATACTAAGTGTCTATGTTTAATTTCAATCTAATTTTGGATGTGAATATGATAATATTTCATTCCTTTCATGCAAAGAGTGAGTGTTATTATGTCCTTTCTATGAAGCACTATTATAAAATCCATATACCTGAAGTGAAGAGAATATGTAGAGGATACTTTACTTCCAAAGAGTGTCAATTTAAAGTAAAATTGGTCATAAACATTGGTGCATCACCTTTATTTCAATTTTTTCATGTCAATTCTAGTGCAAGCATTATCCCTTCACCTTTTCCCTTAGTCAAGAAGTTAGCAATTAGTATGATTAGGATCAAATTTAGTGAGTGAATCAAGGGAGCCATCCCTCTATTTGGATATTACTTCCACCTAAAATTCACCCACATGTAAGAGAGATTCCATTATTTTATTAGGAGTGAAAAGTGACACACATTCTCACAAGGGTAGCACTCCTAATTTAAAATAGATACCAACAACACCAAAGTGCTTTGTGATTATATAATTCATTTAGACTATGATCATATAATATCCATGGAATAGGAATTTATGATTCTTCATCTTGTGTTCATCTATGCTCCACTAGAGCTAGTATGCCATCTCTTGTTCTACTAGCTTCTCTAAGACATATTTGGGAAAACATATGGGTAAAACCTTGGTTCCCAAAATCATTATTACTATGTAATCTAGGTACAACTAGTATTCCCCATTAGCCATAATGTGTTCTTGATTTTATTTGAGACTCAATTGAGTGGATTATCATAAATCACCCTTTATACTTGAGGATACATGTTCTCAGCTATTCTATAA
Source organism: Torreya grandis (assembly GCA_037957365.1). Classification (NCBI taxonomy): domain Eukaryota; kingdom Viridiplantae; phylum Streptophyta; class Pinopsida; order Cupressales; family Taxaceae; genus Torreya; species Torreya grandis. Next base: position 163,518 of record JARHVA010007515.1, read on the forward strand.
ATATTTTTCATGTAAGAATAAATATCCAATAAGGAATGTAAATCACACACCCTATTTTCATATAATTTAGGTCTAGACTCTAGAGTGATCTGTTATGCATATAAACTATTACCATGACCATGTCTAGTAAGTAGGAGATCATGAAGAAGTGACCTCTGATTGGTCTTTTATCTTTTTAGAAAATTTATTCCTAGAGTTTGGTGCTGATGATCTCACCCAAGGAAAAGGTTAACTCAAAAGTCACTAGTAGGCCTAACAATGGCACCCATTTGAGTTGAAGGTAATGGATGTTGGCACACATAAATAGTCTATTTAATAGGTCTATTCTAATGTAAATTTCCATCCTAAATTTGGTCATGATAATGAGATTAGAAGATTTGAGGCTTACCTTTTATCATATTATTATCCATTTGCTCAATATGTCTTTGACTATGTTAGTCTTCTTCCACATCTTGATTTTATGCCCATCATATTTGGTGTATACAAGTGGAATGCTTAGTTACCTATGAAAATAATGACCCAAATACAAGCCACAACTATTATGTGATTAATATGATGTAGAAATCCATTCGCTACTTTTTCTATAAAGAACAAGTCTTGAAGTATGTCAATACACGGAATCACTTCAGGCTAGGAAACTATAAAATGAAATTATTGGTGCTTAAATGGAATTAAATCAAACATCATATGTTTTTACTCAACTGATAAGATTTACTCACATGAGTGGGAAATGCCATTATCCATGGCATCTAATATAATTGTATAATTCATAAATCTACCATCAAACACCATTGAGTCAAAGATTATATTGGAGTATTGAGTGAAATATTTTATGGATAACTTTGATGTTGATAGATCTCCCCATAATGCCTATAATGACTAAGAATTTGATACCTAATTAAATTATATAATTTATGTGATAATTAAATTGATTGAACATTGTAAATAATTCATAGGTTAATGCAAAAAACTATAGCTTTCAGATCTCTATAGAATGCAAGTTCACTTAAGCTCTTTGGTAACTAATAAATGAGACATCTATTAAGAATTAAATCATATATATCAAATATTTTTACATCAATTCAAATTAATTCACCATTAATTTTGAATATATTTAGGTTGTTTTTCTTATTTAATTCAAATTTGGAAGCTCACTTTGGCAGGTATACCACATAGAATTTTCATACATTCAAAAAAATGCCATGCTATCATCCCCAAATATATGTCACTATCTTTGGGTTAATAAAACCATTTTAATAACATGATTTTATAATTCAAGTGTCAAGACTCTTGTTAATTTCTATTTGAGAAAATTGTGTGATGCCCTAGATGCACAAAATGTGAAAACCCACAGCTTTTTTGTTAAAAATTTTGGCCAATACATTCCTTTTCCATTTGTTATGAATGCATAAAAATAAAATATGTGATGATAAACACATGTGAATACTAATTTGAGTCATTACCAAAAGTTATAAAGACCAAAATTAGTGAAAACCCAAATGTCAAAAATTATGGAAGTTATGAAATGCCAAAATACACAACGTGCAAAAGTCATGATTACCAAAAGTCACAAAACCCCAAATCTTTGAAAACCAAAACTCATGAAGTTTGAAATATGTGAAATCCATAAATTTTGAAGATAAAAAATGTGATGTTTAGAAAATTTTAAACCTAAAATCTATGATAATAAAATTCATAAAGTGTCAAACCCATAAAATTCAAAACTCATGAAGTCCAAAAATTATGAAGACCAAAGCCTACATAGACCTAAAACACTTAGGATTTTTGGTATGTTATTTTCCTAAAAATGTAGAAAACCTACATACATGTAACAAATTTTAAAATCCATTAATAAGTTAGTTTGATTAAATTACACAAAGTGTAAAAAACCTTGATATGGGAAAACACTAATTGCATTGACATACAATTGTTTTCTTAACAAGAACCATCAACATGTGAATTAAGAGCTTTAAAACCTAAAATATTTCTAATCACTCATGTGATTTCTAGTGAAAAGAAATTTTAAATCAGAACTAGGATTTTTAGAGTTATAATGGGCCCCTATTTTAGAAAAATGAGGGTGGGGTGTGTTGAGTACAACAAAAACAACTACCAACTATAAAAAAACTACATAGTAGATCATATGTATACTAAATATCTATCTACTATATATATATATATATATATATATATATATATATATATATATATATATATATATATATATATATATAAGTAGATAGATCTTTTGTGTGTGTGTGTGTGTGTGTACATACATACACACATACATACATATACTATTAAATAACTTAATCAACATTAATAGTAATAAATATTCAACATAACATCATTAATGATAGTACAAGCACAAAAAATGAATACAAATGAGTTGGCCCCTACCAACAATTTTAAGATTTATGTCTATAATCATCAATATGGTATAATTAAGCATGTAAATACATTAAAAGAATTAGAGCATTTCAAAAATAGGCATAACACACTAGAACAAAGATAGACTTGCATAATTAGGTTAGGGCTAGCGTGATTAAGCTTAACACATAAATAGATATCTCTAATGTTATAACCATATTAATGAAAGAAATTAAAGGAAATAAATAAAGTGATTTAGACACAAAATAAAATATATCTAAACAAGTAAGAAATCTCAAGGAGAAATGACAATTCAGAAGCATGCAAACCTAGGAAATGAAAGACTATTTCATAAAGAAATATGTTTTCAAAAAGGAAGTACAGATGTGTTTTTGAATCTATTATAAATTATTGTTCATAATAAATCTAACCTTAACATGTGATTTATAACTCTATAAATAATAATATATCTAAAAAAATGAATTATTTCACTTTACAAGTATAGTGCCTTCAGATCATGCTAAAAAATATTGCAAGAAACCACCAATTGAGAGTTAAAGTTTAATCTGATCAGAGGATAATGGAGCTACAAGATGAGCTTTATCCAATCCAATGTTGGATAATAAAGGAGACAAAGTGAGTTAGGGACAAGTATGAAATGATATATCTAATTCAAGATGATAAATTAGATGTAATGCCAATTGGTATATCATATGATCAAGTACAATAAAATTAGGAGTAATTAGGAAGTAAATGAATCAATCTTGAGTGAATAGAAATTTAAAGTGTAAATTTTAAATATTAAAGAAATTATGGGGAAGATCCATAACTAAATAGGTTTGAAAATGGGTGAGACAAGCCAAAAATAATTATTTTTTGCCATTTTGAAATAGACAAGATCTAAAATAATAAAGTTTGGACATGTTGCAGCCCAAGCCATAGGCAAAAATTCATCAAGAAACCTAAGACATGGATTCTTCTACAAAACCCACTAACTAGTCCACAAAAGTGACTAAGGGGTCTCGAACAGAAGTCAAATGGGCTTGATAGGGTGTGGGAAGGCCAAAAGGGACTTAATATGGTGTGGGAATGCCAAACTCTCTCCAGAGAGTTATTTTGGATCAAAATAGTCTCTTATGCATCAATAGTAATCATTAAGATCATAAGTATAATCATATGGAGGAGTTTAGTAAAATGATCTAATAAATTCCCCTAAGGTACAAGTAGATGGTTTTCAATAGAACAAGGAGTGTTGTGTACTACTTGTAAGCCATGGAAAAAATAAGAAAGAGACAAAAAGAAAAATAGATAAAATTATTTTCACTCACCTAAGAAGAATAACAGTGGATGAAAATTTGGTGACACAAATTACTAGGTACAAATCTAAAACTTCTCCTCGTGATCCACTCTATATCCTGCTGCAACTCTTGGACAAGAAATGGTAAACAATGACATCAAACTAGATAATTTGAGATGGCATTCACTAGATCATTTTCTCTATTTTTTTTCACATAATGGATGTGAGATCTATGAGTACTCAAAGTAGGAGATAAAATAATGTGATAACTCATAGAGGGGGAGAAACTCAATGCTAAGGAATTTTTAGACTTCATTGAGCTAAGACATGCCTATCTATAAGTTAGAAGACAAATGCACAAGTACATGTCTAGTGCACGAGCATTAGTTAGGGCTCCAATAATTATGTTATACTTAGTAGTGTTTTTCATCTCATTAGTAAGGAAAAAACCAATTGTATAAAATTTTTGGCCCCATGGATCATCAATAATCTAGGGTATAGCCATAGGTCCTAGGTTACCTCAATTATCACCATTGGTATGAATAACCACATAATGGTGCACTATGATGGGGTTCAATGATGCAAGACACAACCATAGGGGGGCTATCTTGACACAAAGTGATTTAAGCAAGATACATAAGGTATACAAAGAACATAATAAATTTATAATTGTATGAAGGGACCGACATCAACTATGGTGAGAGGCAAAGAAGGGATAAAAGGAAGCCCATAAATATGGAGACTAGCTAGATAATTATAGAGCACATCTTAAACAACAAAAAACTAGAAAAAGGAACAAATAAAGTCAATATATTATCAACTACAATCAAGTAGTAAAACTATTGAGTAAAAAAAAAAAGAGACACTACTTATATCTTGAGGTGCACCCAAAGTGGAGTGCATGGGTTGAAAACCACCAAGGAGACCCAAAAGGTCATAAAATAGGAGCAATGTGGATTTAGAGAGTGAAATGGAGACTGGTAATGCATCTAAAATGAGCCAAAATCCCTAAAACTGATTTTTTGCAATGATGGGAAAATGATAAACTACCTACTAGTGAGTGTAGACACCTAAAATTGGCCACTGATAACCTCCAACCAAAATTTTGACTAATTTCCACCCAAAATACCCAATTTGGCCTAAAAACACTAAAACATGCTAAATTATGTGAAAATGACATATTCAAGATCCAATTTTTCCCAAGGTATCACTAAATGGGGAAATGCAATTTATGGGCCAGCTAACTTTGATCATATCATTATGACTCAAAATGCCAATTTTGCACCTGGGTGTTCTAGATTGATCTTTCCTATCAAATATTTTACACAAAATGCATGAATTTTTATTTGTTTTTGGTAACTTCCTAAATGGGAATACTTTTCCAATGCATCTGATAGTGCCTTCCAATTCCAATCCAATCAAATTTTGGACCAATAACAAGGCATCCTGATCAACTTGAGTAATTTGTACATAAAGTGCTTAATCATGCTTAAGAGTTAATTAACCCAAATCAAGGCCTAATAAAAAAATCCATGGAAACTTGTTAAATACTTATTTTTAGAAATGAATATTGAATATCTACATCATCAGGTGACCTCATTTCTTGGGAAGGCATCCCTAAGCCATAAATGCCACAAATATTAGGATGCATACCCTCCATGCCTCATCAATTCCTTCTATGATTACCTCCATGCTCTAGATTGATCTTTCCTATCAAATATTTTGCACAATATGCATGCCTTTTTATTTGTTTTTGGTAACTTCCTAAATGGGAATACATTTCCAATGCATCTGATAGTGCCTTCCAATTCCAATCCAATCAAATTTTGGACCAATAACAAGGCATCCTGATCAACTTGAGTAATTTGTACATAAAGTGCTTAATCATGCTTAAGAGTTAATTAACCCAAATCAAGGCCTAATAAAAAATTCCATGGAAACTTGTTAAATACTTATTTTTGAAAATGAATATTGAATATCTACATCATCAGGTGACCTCATTTCTTGGGAAGGCATCCCTAAGCCATAAATTCCACAAATATTAGGATGCATGCCCTCCATGCCTCATCAATGCCTCTTAATTTCTCCTTCTTCCAATTTCATGATGAGGATAATTAAAAACTTAATGTCAAAAATTGAATTAATATTCAACCACACATCTCAATCTCAAGATGGATGGTTTAGGTTGATTCTAGACATTTGCAAAAATCTATAAATAAAGAGGCCATGAACACCATTTCTAAGTCTTGATTGTTGAAAGTTATAATGTTCAAATGGTTCCAAAAGCTTCAAGAAACTAGTGTTACCATGCCAAATTAATTATAAGCCAAGCCAAGCTAAATCCAAGGGTGCCAAGGAGAGATGGAGGTGTCCAAGCTTCCATTTCTAAAAACTTCATGAGCACAAGCCAAGAAAGCCACCACTACAAAGGCATTTGAAGCATCCAAGGAAGTTGAAGGAATTCAAGTGTTTTATTCCTTAATTTTTTGTTGTGTTTGTCAATTTTTTTATTACCAAGCTCTCCCTAGTATCTAAGCCTAGAGATGTTATGCTATTAGTGTGTTTATTTCATTTTGTTTTCATTTTGAAACTAACACCATACTAACCATCCTCTCTTGAGTCAAATTCCTAGATCACATAATGGCATGCCTGGTGGGACTAGACACATCTCACACCTGAAGAAAATCATTTTTTAACTTTAAAATATTTATTTAGACCCTTAACAATCTTGCAAATGGATTTTCTAGCTTTATTTTTCCATTTTTGGTTACCACGGTTTTACATAGTAATTGACGTCGACAAGTAAGACTGACATCAGTTACGTAGCTTAACTGACATTGGTTAGATTTTAGTTAGCCAAGCTAACTGTCATCAATTGTATATATCTGATGTCAATCACTATGTTTTTCTAAAAACATATACCTAAGAGCTATTTTTCCAAAGTTCATTGTTTCAAACAAAAAAGAGCTTCAAAGCTAAAGGACATGCTAACATTTTTGTTATAGGACCAAGCTTGATATTTTCTCAAAACATGTTTAAATCACCTTTGGATGCTTAAAAATCAATTAGGAACCTTGTTTTGGGTATTTAACAAAGAATTTAGATGTTTTTGGTGAATGTTTTCAAAGTTTTCAATTAAGACCAAGGGGTCAAAAGAATGCCACCACATATTTCATTTAGGGTTTTAAAATTAAACACACTTATCAATTCTTGTTTTCAATAGTTGTTTAAGTTAGATTTTGTTTATCAAAGAGAGGGATGTTACATTTATGCTCTTCCATTTGTCCCTTTTAGAGAACCTTTGGAATCAAAAGTACCATTCCTATTGCAAATATCCTAGTCTAAGGCTTAAAAAGAAAGTCATCTAAAGCACTCCCCAAAAACTCTTCAAAGTTTGGGTGATCTTGAAAATGACCCTAAAGTCTTTCTATTTTATGCTTTCTTTATTTTTATTCAAACTTGGCTTGTGAGGGGGACGTCATTACCTCCCACAAGTTCTTTAGGGAAGCTTTGACCCAGGGCTTCACCTCTTAGCATTGACTTCACTTACTCCTTTAGAGTTAAATATGAGACCTTTTTACAACTAGCTAATGCCATGGTCACTCAATTTTCATGTGTGTCTTTTACATTGTTTGACATGAAAGTCATTATGCAATAGATTCCCCTAGAGATGTTCAAAACTTGATAGTTTAGTCAACCCTACATGCCATACCCTTGTTAGAATTTGGACTATTATATTTAGTGTATTTTGGTCATTTATCTTATTTGGTGTATTTGAGACTAGATTTTTTTGGTTTGTGTATAAACAATGTCAAAACCAATTTGTCTATACATCAATCTTTTGTCTAAAGAAGCATTATGCTAGCTTTTTTACACCACACTTGTGCCTTAAAGTTTTTGCTAAACTTGTTTGTGTATGTCATTTGAGTTGTGGAGGGTAGTGTTATGCTACCCAAATCATGTCAAAACATTTTGAGCCTTTTAAGTCTTTGAAACATAACATTGACAACATTATTTGAGTATGTTTATGCCATTGGGATACTTAATTTGTTTCAATACTTGTTTACCATTGTATCAAAACCATTTGTTTAAAACCATGTCATGTATACCATTTGAAACTTTGTCTTGTGTTGTCATGTTGTCTTATCTTGTCTAGATTGTTTGGTTAAATCCTAGTTTTCAACATTGAGTTTTCAATTAGCCTTGTCAAGTTTGGATTCAACCATTGATTGATCTCTATTTAGGCCTTAATTCATGGGGCTAATACATATATCTTTCTCTTTTGGGTTGCATAACTTTAGTTAATTGATAACCCAAATTTTAAAACTATTGATAGTTTTTTTTGTTTAGTTCTTATCCTTATCATTATTTGTGCCTTTATTTGAGAAAACATAGTCTTTCTTCAAAGAGCCTTTTGTCTTATGCCTTATTCTAACTGATCATGTTTATGTATGACTCCATGTGCTGAGTTTATGTTAAAGTTATTTTCAAACTTGTTAGATTGAATCAAATCACATCATGCTTATTTATTTTAGCCTAGCTTTTGACTCCATATTTAGACAAAAGACCTAGTAACTCAACTTTTCCCTTTCCTAGTTTAGACCTTGTTTGGAACACTTTGACCTAGACCTTTGACATGCTAGTTTTTCTTCAGATGCTTAACCTTTTATGTGTATGATATTTGATGTTAGGATATTTTATGCCAAGTCTTAACATAAACCATTTTTGAGATACAACTCCACCCTTTCACCAAGATAGACCAAGCTTGAACCATTTGTCCTTTGGACATAGTTTTTTTAGAATTTATAAAACTCTAAGCCTTTTTGTTTTGGAGCTTTCATCATTTACATAGATATGTCTCACTACACTTATGGTGGAGTCACATACAATCTAACTTATGATATAATGGCACACAAAATCCCCCTAGGAACCCGTATAGATAAAAATTTTCTAAGGAGTTTTATTATTCTCCCTACAATACTCCATATGGGGAACATAGTCAAAATCCAAAAAATCCAAATCAAGACCTTGATTGGCATGAAGCGGCTTATGAAGAAGACTTTAAAGACCCAACTATAGATAATTTTGTTTTGGATACATATCCATACCCTCTTTATAATAATTAGTACATGGAACTTAGTCAAGAACCAACTTATGAGCCAACTCATAATTGGGATGATATAGTTTATGAGGAAGACTTGGATGCTTTGGCTTATGTGAGTAATCAAGCTCCACCACATCATACCATTTCTATTTCAGGACCACAATGTCACACCATTCCAATACCAAGACATAATCCATTGGTTTATGTGAGAAACTAAGCTCCATAATACCCAACCATTTCTATACCAAGACCTCATCCTTTGGTTTGTGTAATAAACTAAGCTCCACAATGCCCCTTCATCATTCCAAGACCTAGTCCTTTGGCTTGTGTGAGCAATCATGCTCCACACCACCCTCTCATTACCATATCAAGACTTTGTCCTTTAGCTCACACAAGAAACCATGATCCCCAAGGCCCTACCATTATCCAACTGCAAGTCATTCCTCATCCATAACCAATCCCATCCAAACCTCAACTAATCCAATCCTTTGAAGACCAAGCTGTGTTCAAAACTAGTATTTTCTAACTCATTAGAAACTAAGGCCAAGAGAACCAACCAATCTGAGATTTTTTTTAAATCAACCATTTGTGATAAGTCAACATTAGATAAATTTCCTATTGATCCTATACCAATTATCAAGGAGTCTCACTTTGGAAAATTAGTCTTTGTGGAGCCCATCATGCCATTATAGGTTATTACTTATCCAATACCAAATATTTAATAAGGCATCATTATAATAGAGTACCTATCAGATGAAGAATCAGAGTTAGAGTCAATTTTAGAATTAGAGTTAGAGTACTCTTAGACCAATATCAAATTTAGCATCAAAATCAAAAGCTGAATCAACATCAGTATTAACATCAGATTTAAAGTCCCTTGAGTTAAAATCAGATTCAGATGAATAATATGTTCATGGTTGTTACAAAATTGGTTACACATGCCGAAAAAATCAATTTGAATACATTTGTGATCCTTTTACAATTTTTGAGGATGAGTACTTCAGCTTTGACACAAGCTATCCTAGTATCTTCTATGAGGATTATACAACCTCTCCCCATATCATTACCATTCCATAGGACATTACCATCAACCAAAATAGCCATATTATTGACATTCCATCTCCCACAAGTGTTGATTGGGACTAAAAAAATCACACTTTTTTGAACTACATCCATGGTGACATAGCAATTGAATAAGAATAAGGAGGCCAAGACAACATTCATGTAGTAGAAGAACACTCTCCTAGTGAAATCTTTTTGAAGGTGCTAGGGGACAATCCAAGTCATAACTTAACATCTTCTATTGAAACTTTTTTAGAAGCACTAGAATATAATCAAAATAAAAAATCAACATTCCTTGGTGAAACCTTCTCAATGGCACTATGGGATAATCAAGACAACTTCATTGGTGAAAACCTCTTTGAGGTACCAATAGCTAAGAAAAAAATTTATTCACTACTTGATGAAGACACAATCAAAGATCAAATCAAAATAACTTCCAATTTATAGCCTAATCAGATGGTAGCTACTCTCAAGATCAAACAACAAAAAAGTCTAGTGGTCTTATTGAGAGAACAAGTCTTTGGCCCTACCACAACCAAATTTATGTTGAATTTGGCATTAAAAACATTATGTGTGACTAAATGTCTCAATATTAATTTATTTCCAAACCATTCCACAGTCCATTTCAAAATCAAACCTACCATCCATTATTTGTCCTTGTTTACCACCCATGTCCATACTTTCCTTTATAGAGGCTACAAAGATACCTTATCTTGACATTTGAAGGAATCAAAATCAATGACCAATGAAGATCAAAATAACATTCTCAAAATCTAAATCTATAGGCCATTTTTGATAGAGCAATTATTCAGATGAGGTGTGGGCTATAAATTAACATGATCAAGTATTCTATTTGTATCATTTTTTGATTAGGATGTGCATCTCCCCATCAGTAGGAACAATAGAATAAAAAACCACACCTAGGCTAAAAATATGTACCATACCATTTCATTACCATGCTATTTCCATTGTTGCATATGCCTATTTTCCATTATCACAGATCTTGCCATTCACCCTGTCACTTGGGGGAAACCCTCTTATCATTTTATCAAACCATCATTATCCTTATCAAGACCGTGTCATCCTATCATTCCATTCCTATCTAGACCAAAGCTTATTTTTAGTCATCCTACCCAATCCTATTTTGATTTTGGTTCATTTGGTTCTTTCTACACCTATTATGAGAGGATTCTAATCAAGTTTCAACAATCAATCCAATTTATGTTTACAATGATAGTCTATGAAATTAGTGTGATAGTTGATTTGGTAAGATATCTTTCATCATATACTCATGTTTATTTATGTGAGCTTGATTTTAACCACTTATGGGCAAATTAGTGTTTCACCAGTCTTGCTACTAATTATAACTACCTATGAGAAAATTAGTATCATTGACCTATGTCATTATCTCCTAGTTATAACCACCTATGGGAAAACTAGGAGCAACACTTGTTTACCATGCATTACCACATCACCTTGCCATCATTGTTTTCATTTGACTGACCATTTTCTAGATTTTATAACTTGTTGGGACCTAGTTGATTTTTACCTACATTTTTTTTGGATGGAATTACTATGACTTGAGGTCATTTTAGGACTATGTGGGTCATGCTAAATTCATGTTAAGGTCACATCAGTCCTACTTTCCATATGCTCTCACCATTTTGTGAGCAACCTAACCCAAATGCTCTCACCATTTTGTGAGTAGGTATCTTGTCATTTTTGATCGAGTTAAGATACCTCAAAATGCCAAAAACATTCATAACATTTCAAAAATAAAAAAATATTTGTCTTATCTAAGCCTAGTTACTTATCCTCAATCTGCCTTACTGGGGTATGGTTATTATTAGGATGCTTTATTTTACTTTTATTTTCAATATTTTTATTTGTTTGTTTATTTCAAGTTGTTTATTTGTTTAGTTTTTATTTTTTAATTTGCTTTCCTATTTGTTTACTTTCAGCACTATTGCCTGAACTCAGTCTATATGTGTTCATTGGGTGATTCCTTGTGCACATTATTCTTGAGTCCATCCATATTCATCCATTAACATTGTCATCATGGTTTGTATCATAGGTTCATTATTTTTTGAGTGTTTATTGGATCGGGAGTTAGTCCTTATGCATATTTTGGCCAAGTCTTCATGGAGTTCTATCATAAATCCTACCATCACATGCTCCAACAAAAATTAGCTTCAAGAAAGTCTACAATCAATGGAGCTATAGAATTTTCTCCTTGTCATCTTGGAAAATCCTCCCACCCACCTTGATCAATATAACTTATTTAACCATTCTAGTTGTATCATTATTAATTATGATGAGCATCTCATCATTGATAGGTACAACTAAATCATTCACACTTATCTTATTCATATATTTCATTAATTTTCACCCACTCATCTTTAATTTATATTCTAGGTTATATCCTTGAGTTATGCTTGCTAATTAGCTCTAACTGGGGCACCATCAGTTTTAGCCAATTGAGGTCTACTTAATGATTATAACTACCTATGGGAAAATCATTATTTTGACTTTTATTCTTGATTATAACCACCTTTGGTAAAATTATCATCTTTTTTAAATCAATGCATGCAAGCATTTTATCAAGTATAGGTTAATTCCACCTTTCTTCTTGTTTGTTTTTTAGGGACCATCCATCAACAAATTTGATGACCACTCCCTTTAGGGGGCATCATCATAGGCTTCCCAAAACCATTTGGAGCTTTTTTCTTCAACCATCATCTTATTTTTGGCATATAGTCCATCTCTCATTATTTGAGAAGACATTACTTTGCCTACAGTTTGTAACATCTTTCCAAATAGGGGCAAATTGTAGACACCTAAAACTAGCCACCGATAACCTCTAACTAGGATTTTGACCAATTTCCACCCAAAATGTACAATTTGGCCTAAAAACATGATAAATGATGTGAAACTAACATATTCAAGTTCTAATTTTTCCTAGGGTATCACTAAATGGGGCAATGCAATTTATGGGCTAGCTAACTTCAATCAGATCATTCTGAGTCAAAATGCCAATTTTACACCTGAGTACTCTGGATTGCTCTTTCCTATCAAATCTTCTGCACAAGATACATGCCTTTGTTATTTTATATTGGTAACTTCCTAAATGGGAATATGGTTCCAATACATCTAATAGTGCCTTCCAATTCCAATCTAGTTAAATTTTAGACCAATAACAAGGCATTCTAATCAATTTGAGTAATTTGTGTACAAAATGCTTAATCATGATTAAGAGCTAATTAACCCAAATCAAGGCCTAATAAAAAATTCCATGGAAACTTGTTGAATACTTATTTTTGGAAATGAATATTAAATATATACATCATCAGGTGACCTCATTTCTTGGGAAGGTATCCCTATGCCATAAATGCCACAAATATCAGGATTCATGCCCTCTATGCCTCATCAATGCCTTCCATGATTCCCTCCATGCCTCTTAGTTACCCCTTCTTCCGATTTCATGATGAGGATAATTACAAACTTAATTCCAAAAATTTAATTAATCCTCAACCACACATCTCAATCTCAAGATGGACAGTTCAAGTTGATTATAGACATTTGTAAAAATCTATAAATAGACAGGCCATGAACGTCATTTCTAAGTCTTGATTATGCAAAGTTATAATGAAAAAATGGTTAAAAAAACTTTAAAAAACTAGTGTTACCATGCCAAATTAATTCCAAGCTAATATAATCCAAATCCAAAGGTGCCAAGGAGAGATGGAGGTAGCCAAGCTTCCATTTCCAAAAACTTCATGAGCACAAGCTAAGCAAGCCACCACTACAAAGGCAATTGGAGCATCCAAGGAAGGTGAAGGAATTTTAGTGTTTTATTCCTTACCTTTTTTTTTGTATTTGTCATTTATTTTTGTTACCAAGCTCTCCCTAGTGTCTAGGCCTAGAGATGATATGTTATTAGTGTGTTTATTTCATTTTGTTTTGATTTTAAAACTAACACCATATTAACCATCCTCTCTTGAGTCAAATTCCTAGATCACAGTGAGAACCAACCAAAAAGGAAAAATAGGGAAAGTCAATGGATACATAGAATGGAAAAATCACTTTCTGAGTCATTTTCATAATCCAAATTTCTAAACTAGAGCCCAATAGCCAAAAAATATACAAAGAGGACACACAAATGCATGAGAGTAGGCAATGAATGAACATGATGGTCTAGGTATGAACTCTAATAAATATTTTGTAAAAAAATCACTTTTTTAGCTAAGGGGAGGGCTCATGGGGTTTTTTATAAAAATTTATTTGAATCAACACATCTGTGAATAAAATCTATATGAAAATTTATGTGGGAGGAGATGAGATGTGATAGCGATGGCCCATTGAATCGTCACCCAGGGAGGGAATTTTATCAAGCCCTAGGGCTTGCAATGTCACCACCAACTAAGGCCATGATTTATCAAAATCACACATGGCTTAGCATTAGGCCATGCCATGGTTTAAGATGTTATCCTATGTCCTAGCATTAGTTTAGGTCATAGGTTAGGATGTTAACCCATGTCCTAGGTTATAGGGTAGGATGCTAAGGCCTAACCTACCTTTCATAGGGACAAATAGGTCCTTGGAAGGTTTGAGATAGGGATATAGGGAATAATAAGGGAGGAATAAAAAATAAGGAAATTCAACCTTCAATTTGATTATTTTGGTTTAGTTAGATACTCATTTTCATGTGAATGGATGTAAACACGAAGTAGAGTGGGTCAATGTGAAGGGGTGAGATAGTTGTTGTAGATTCCACCAATGAAAATATTGGTGTGCTAAGATGTTTCAAACCATGAGAGGTTCATAATTTGGATGATTATAGAGGAATATGACTTATCACTAACTAAGTATACTACACTAAATGTAGTCAAACTATGAAAACTAGCACATGTGGTCTTCGTGCCTCACAACTAAGAGATAATGAACACACTTATCTAGAGATTGGATCCTATTAGGAAAAAATTCCACCTATCATAGAGGATGTTTACCAACTATATGGGGCAATGCTAATAGATAGATTAGTGGTCACTTAGTGTGTATATGACTAGGAAGTAATAAGTGTTTATCTAGTGGAAGTAGCTAGAGAAATCTCACACCATGATGTGATGATTTATCTTGAAGTGGCCAAGATACCTCAGCTAAGATCAATGATAGCAAAGTACCTACTAGGTAGAGTCTATAGTGGGAATAATAGAGGCACACTACCAGTAATGTATAATGGGGTAGTCTTTAGTACTGAGAGAGGATGAACTCACACTTTAAGCCAATACATCCTAGGTTGACTCTACTAATAGCTAGACCAAATCCATGCAACCCTTCATAGGGGTCTCACATATATGACACCCATCTTAGTTTGGGAATGTGAGATGCTAGCATTATTATATTTGAGGACATACCTAAGGGTAGCTTATTATATAGAGTTACTAGTAGATTTCACTTGGGAATTGAAGTTTATAGGTTGAGGACCTACCTAACACCATGACCTCTTAGTGGATGTGTAAGCAATGTACACCTATGATTTATCTATGTTAGTGATATGGGTAGAGGATGTAGTAGTAGAGGGCCTCCTATTAAATGATAAGTTATAGGGTATAAAGTGATTATACTTATTGTAGACACCTAAACTTGGCTACCAATGGATTCATATTTAACTTTAGCTTGATTCTTACCAACCTTTGCAAATTAAGCCTAAGAATAACTAAATGTCTCAAATTTGGCTTCATAATATGCAATTTTTCCTAAAAACCTATTAAATGGGGAAAATTCACACATAAAATTAATTCAAATATTGGAAAATGCTAAAATGCCTAAATATAATTAATGAAAAATCAAAACCTAATCAAATGCCTAATTGAATTAATCTATGAGAAATTAAATAAATTATCAAAAAGGAAATTCAAAAATCAAAGAATATCTTAGGAATTCATAATTACCTTTTTGTGAGTTATGAAATATCCAAAATATCTTGACATGTTTATTCATTACTAATAATGACCATTTGACACCTTTTAACTCTACTAGGGCTAATTAACCCATAAAGGTTAGGTTTGAACCCATTCCAAGCTCTAACTACACCTTAACTTACCTTGAGTTGGATTAGTTGCTAAAACTATAAATACAAACATTTAGCACTCATTTATAAGAGCTTGGATATAGTAATGTTAAAATGTTGGTTTTATGACAAGATTGAAATCTATAGAGTTATAATACAAAAATTGTGAATCACAAGCCAAGCCACTTTGAGCCATCAAAATACATTAAGAAATCATGAGCCAAATAATATTATCAAGAGGAGAAGGAGCCACACAAACCCATTTGCCAAAGACTTCTTAAGCACAAGTCAAGTAAGCCAATGAAGAGATATTTTGGAGCATTCAAGGAAGTAAGAAAGGTTGTTTTTATTGCATTTTATCTATTCTTTGTCAAATGTTTTTCTTCACTAAGCTCCCCTATAATCTAGGAATGGAGGTGTTAAGCTTATTAGTGTGTTTTTCATTTCATTGTTTTATATGAATACTAACAGTTAATCTAACCTCTACTCCATTGTCAAATTCTTAGCATTAGAAATGACATGCCTAGTGGGACAAGAAGCATCCCATGTAGCAAGGAGATGAAGATGCAACTCAAAAATTGACAAAAAAATGCTTGAATTCTTTCAAATTTATAGTTTTATCTTTGATTTTGCTAGATTTTTAATTCTTGGATTAACTCAGATCTACACAAAAATTGACATCAATTAGGCATAGATAGTATCAGTTTTTATGTGACTGTTATCAATTCATCCTAATTGAGCTTAGTTCTATGTAACCATCATCGATCGATATGTAGGGCGAAGCATAGTTTACCAAAATTGCGTTTTGAATGTTTCTAGTATTCTTAACAGTTGATTCTTGATTTCAATAACTTTTAAAATCTCTATCTAATCTTTGTATTATAGGTTACGTTGATTTTTTACCTAAAATTTGCCTAACTTAATATTTTCATATTTTATGGTTTTGACTTTAGGTTTATAGGTGATCAACAATGATCTTAATTGACCTGTACTGGCTCTTCATGAATGACATTGGTTCTCTATGAGCCGACCAACATCGATCATTTTTGATTTACCATAATCACTATGTTTTCAAAAATAAAACCCAAGATCTACTTTTCTAAAGTTAATTTGCTTAAAATCAAAGGTGCTTCAAATTATAAGGATACTATCTAACAATTATAGGTCCAAGGCTTGATTAGAACTCAAAATTGCAAGTTTAAGTGGTTTTAACATTTCATTTTGGGTACCTAAAAGGAATTATCTAAGTAAATCACACTTCATTTTGGCATTGAAATGAGAATGTTAGATCTTGAACATTTAATTTTGGTGTTTAAAAGGAATTAGAATGGTTAATCTTTAAAACACTTCATTTTTGGTGCTTAAAACGAATGCTTAAGTCTTGAACACTTATTTTTGGTGTTTAAAAACAAACTTAGGCTAAATCTTGAACATTTGGAATTCAGGATTAAGATGACCACATATGTTTTTAATTAAGTTGTGTTGTGTAATTCTTTCAATCATTCACACTTAAGCCAAGGGGCTCATTAAAGAACATAGTCACATTTCAGTTTGGTGCCTAAAATCAAACTTCACTTGCAATTGCTTGAAAATTATTTATTGATTATTATTTTTCATAAAAAGAATAACATGTGTATGCTCTCCCCCATCCCCTATAAGGAACTTGAGTGATCAAAAGTGCCTTTTCATTGAATTTAGTGCATAGTCCAAGGAGTGGAAATAAAGTTGCCTAGACTCTCCCCAAAACCTGTATGGTCTTGGGTGATTTAAAAGCAACCCTAAAGTCTTTATACTAGTAATTTATTTTCATGAAATTTGGCTTGTGAAGGGGATGTCATTACACGTCATGAGTTCTCTAGGGATGCATTGACCTAGGGCTTCATCTTTTGATAGTGTTTCAACCTTGCTTCATGGTGGGGTATAAAAATTAGGTTATGCATACTACTAGAGCCATGGGGTTGAGAGACTAACCTCTCCTTTAGTAATGAATGCCCGAGTTAGGTTTGGTCAACCATGGGATTCAAATAAGTAGTCCTAGATGGAATCATCATGAAAAAGAATAAAACCTTACATGATAAGTTGATTGGTATGAACTCAATTGATGTGATGCTTCTCTTGTGTTAACCACACTTGGGATCAATCTAAATGGTCATAACTTGTAAGTTTTAGTCAACCCCACTTTCCACACCTTGATAGGATATAGGACAATATACTTAGTTGTATTTTTGTCATTTATTATTTTATTGCTTGGTATTTTAAGACTAAACTTTGTTTGTTAAAACCATGTCATATACAAGTTTTTTTGTCCACATTACTCCATTATTTGAGGAGGTGTTATACCATTTGTTTGATACCTTGATTTAACTTAGCAAACTCTTGTGTCAAAAACATTGTGTGTGTCACTTGATTAAAATAGGTAACATTATGCTACCCAAATAAATTCAAGTTTTGATCCTTAGAAGTCTTTCAAATAAAACATTATTACATCTTTTGAGAACACTAACGCTATTAGGTTGCTCAAATTGTTTCAATAGACTTGTCTTATCTTGTGTCTAAATTGTCATTGTTTAAACCAAATCATTTGTGCCTTATCATAAATTTGATTAGAAAAGTCATGATGTTTAAATTTGACTAGTTTTTTTGTCAATAAATCCTAAATTTTATTAAGTTGAGTCTTTGATTAACTTTTTAAAGTTTAGATCCAAATATTGATTGATTTCTATTTAGGCCTCAACATGAAGGGGATGATACACAAATATTTTTCTTTTGGGTTACATAACTTAGTTTAATTTTTGACCCAAAATTTAAAAACTATATTTGATATAATTAGTCTACCTCCAAGTGCATTTTTTTTAGTGAATTATACCAATTTGATCACTTTTATGTCTAGAATCAAGTGCCTTATTTATGCCAAAGTATTCCAAGTTTGTTAGAATAAAATCATCATCCTTTTTTCTGAGTTCTATCTTTTGATGCCATTTTTGGCTGAGAGTCCTAGCATATGACTTGTTTGAGCCTAGATTTTGATGCCATGTTTGGCCAAAAGTCCTAGCGACTCTTTTATCTTTCCTAGTTTAGACCTATTTGGAACATATTTTGACCTAGATTTTGGCATCTTATTTTTGTTCATTTTACTTGACCTTGTTTATGTGATACATTTAACATTATACTTTTTACGTTATAATATTTTTACTAAATATTTACATCAACCTTTTTGGAGATATAACTCCACTCCTTTTGACCTACTTAGACCTAGCTGAACCTTTTGTCTTTTTAGACATAGATTTTTAAAGTTTGTAGAACTCTATCCTCTCTTGTTGAAAAATATTTTCCATTTGATTTAACCGCGTCTCACTATACAAATAGTGAAGCTATGTATAATATAGGATATGGAAATGTTATCATACAAGAGGACTTTGTTCAAGACCCTTATGGAGATGATGTTGTTTGAAAGACATATTTTTATCCACCATACGACACTCAAATAGGGGAAAAAAGTCAAGATCCTTTGGCCAATTATTTAGTTAGCACTTTTTCATACATAGAGAAAGAGCAATAAAAAATGACCTAATATTTGGATATCATACCTTCAATTGTAGAACTAGTCTAATAGTAACCCTATTATATTATAATGTTATTAGCCTATGTTCCTAATGAAACCATAGAGGTAGGGCATGCAAATTTTCCAAGTTTAGTAAGAGGGCCTTATACCATGTCTTACAATGAACATGCCCCTTCTAGTAACCCTAACATCATAGTACCAATGCCATATCAATATCCTCGTATGCTTATCAAACAAAGAGGCCTCATGGAAGACTAATTATTTTAAATGCAAATAACATACTAGACCAATTATGGCCATGTCAAATATACCTCTTGTTAGATCACTTCCTTAAATGAGAATTTTATTTGAATTGATAGGCTAATAAAATAAGGGTTTTGACCTAATTACACAAAACACTTTAGGATAAAACATGTTGGTACCCTAACCATCGAGGAAGTGTCTTATACTTCTATGCAAAATAGTGAGTAAAACATAGTGGATAATATGCAAGTAACATCTAATTTAAACCAAAGTGGTGTTAGCAGACAAACACATAATAAACAACATATGCCTTTAACTAGTACCATTAATGGTTTGAAAAATAGGGGGTAGGAGTTTCTACTTCCCAACCTCAATCGACTACCTCTAATCCACAGCTAGTTTCTTCTTCTAGAACCCAAAAATAAAGATTAAGTAGTTAGATAATGACCAATACCATGCCACAATAGAATGTGATGAATCTTACTCCACCCCAAAAGGTGATGAGTAATGTTCCACAACATTAGTCACCATCCAATGTACCCATGCATCAAAGGTAAAACATATTTCCACCTCGATAAGGGGAAACCAATGTTCCACCTTGCTAGGTAGTAGTGAACATACCTCTTTAGTCACATACTAATATGTTGATCCAAAACCAAATGATGTCTAACCAACAATGTGTAAATATTGGTCAATGAAAAATGCTAAATATCCAACATGTATCCACTTCTCAATAAGGATTCATGCAACCAAGAAGTTTCAATTTTCTACAAGTACCTATTAGGCAATAATTACCTTTCATATAAAATGTGCCACAAGTTTAGTGACAAGGCCTTGGTCCATAATTCCCCCTTAATTATCTAGGTATGACTAGTTAGTAACATGTCCCTATTTAGCCTTAGTAGACATAATATGACCATATTCCTCAATCCCAACCATAGTATCAATCTTACATACCTAATCCCAACCAGAATATCACACAACCACATGTGAAATTTCAACAATTATACCCTAATCCATGTATGCACATTCCTGGTCCATTTCCTAGTCATTCCAACATTCCCCAACAAATACCTCCATCATAACTTGGTCAAAGTAATCTAATTTTGACCACCTAACCTCCACCTCAATAGGCTAATGTTCCACTAGTTTTCTCACACAAGAGCTATAATAAATAAAAGATGTAATTGCACTCATCCAAGTGGGGAAACAAACTAAAAAGTTTAAGTTAGATGATGTGTGTTATTATTATTTTAACATGGAGTAATTAAAAATACCATTTCCTCCAGGGTATGAGCCACCTAAGTTTGACAAATACAAGGGGAAAGGTGACCCTAAGGCCCATATGACAAAATTATTTATTGTGTGTGAACTGGTGGCCTATAGTTACATTTACCTATTGTTTTTTTTCCAAGGGGATTATCAGGGTAAGCATTGGAATGGTTCCTAAAGTTACCCAAGAATTTAGTATCTAATTTTGATAATCTTATAGACAAGTTCATGTAAATTTTCTCTTAAAATGTCAAGCATGAGATTTCATTCATAGACTTAACATAGGCCAAACAAAAAGTTGGAGAGAGCTTCACAACTTATCTATAGTGATTAAGAGCCCTTACAAGATGATTTACCCACACTCTACTAGATAAAAAACTAACCACTATGTTTACCAAAAATCTACATAATAAGATACAATTTGGAGTTGTAGTGTGTGCATACATTCAAAAATATCATTGATAAAGGTTTGGTGAATGAAAGAGCCATCATTAACAAAGGGACCATTAAACTAGCCTCATCAAATTAAATCTAGAACCAAAATTAGAACAATGGCTCGAATCAAAATCTAGTCCAAGTTAAGCATCACAATAAACCTAGGCCAATAACTATGACAAACCCAAGAAAGTCAATCACAATAAGAATGTTGTATGGAATAGAGTAATAGAGTCATGATGTCCAAATTATATAACCTCCATTTGTACAACCTATGATGTATATGCATATAACTCCTAATCAACAACCTTTTTAGTAGATGTAACAAATGCAACAAGTGCAATAGCCTAGATAAGCACAACAAATGTAAAAACCTATGCCTTCGTAAAACCCTCCTTTAAGGAGAAATTTTCCTACTCATCATGCCTTTAGTAACATTGTAAAACCCATTAAATCATTATTTTTCAAGATCATAATAGTTAATATAATTAAATGGCCTATTTTAAAATGGAAAATACCTATGGGAACTAATATTCTAGACTGGTACAGGCCAAATGAATTCTATGAGTATCATCAGGTCAATGGACATAATTTGTAACATTGTGCACAAATCAAACATGTCATATGCTTGAAAATAGAGAGATCTAATTGAATAATTGAACTTATAAATCTAATCAAAGCCTTGGCATTGATCAAAATCCTTTTCCCCAACATAACAACGAATAAAAATGACCAACGTAATAATAAAAATAACAATATCAACAAACAAGGCCAAACTAATAAAACCAATAGCAGAGCCAACAATGTCAAAATAATGGACAAAACCAAGGCCAAAATGAGGTAAACAACCAACAAACCTACCATGTTGTTATACATGACTATAACTCAGTTGTAGGCCATATTGTAGGAGGTCATGATAACACCATTTCCATCAATCCTATACTAAGTACCAATCAAATAAGACCATTTCTAATCATTCCTAACCAACCAACCCATTTTGACAATCCTTCATTGACCTGGGACTTTATACAAGTGAACTAGAAAGTATGGATTCCCATGTTTGGGCCTTATACTGATAACTTATCATTATCCCATGACCATGCACAAGTGCACCATCAACTGAGACTTATCTTATCTGATCCCTCTCAATCATCATTATTAGAAAGAATTATCTTGTACCTAATCCTGATTATGCAATCATAACTTAGTGGTTAAGGATTACCATACCAAGCCCAAAACCATCTACCACTTCAACCATCATCCAACCAACCATTCTACCTCGTAACAAGTCATTTCCTACCATTTAAGAAAATGTCAACACAAATCTCCATTTTAGATTTGTTGCATACATCTACTATCTACAAAAACACCTTAATAGAGTTCCTTGGTCAATCAAAAGTTCCCAATGACATATTTCCTAAAAAATTTCAAGCTTTGGTTGGACATCTAGTTCTAGGCCAACAATTAACCTTCAATTAAAGTGATATGCCATCCCTTAGTCCATTGCATAATAATCCATTATACATTGAATTTTACATAATATGGCACAAAGTGAAGTGGGTCCTCATAGATAATGGATTAGGTCTAAATATTATGTCTCTAAAGCTCATCAATATTCTTGGGTACACCATAGTAGATATTTAAGAAGAAATAATCACCATCAAATCCTATGACAATGAAGAACGAGAATCACAAGGCACCATTAGCTTGTTAGTTATCATAGGGCCCTTCACCCATGATACACTATGCCATATTTTAGATCTTGATTTTTCATATAAAATTATTTTAGATAAAAACTGGTGACATGAGATTCATGTAATCCCATTGACATTGCACCATTGTATCAAGCTCTCCCATTTAGTGATGGAGGTTACTATTCTAAGATATTTGCATCCATATGAGCATTGTAAACATTTAGAAGCCAAATTCAAGAGCTATAATTACCATTTCAACATGAATCCAATTATCAAGGAAGACATGGGTAAGAAAATACTTGTTGACTTAATAGAGGCCAACTACATTAACCTTGATACCCTTGATTCACTTTCCCACATATTGCCTCTTGAAATGCCCAATCATTACACTATCTCAGATAATGTCCTAGGAGAATACTTGACCCATGAAACCTTTCACATTACAAAGCTTCCATAGAACACTAAGTCCTTTGGAAGACAAAAACCAAAACCAACCATGTAATGACAAAGAAAGGGTAAAGGCCATTAACATAGTCCAACACCTATCACTTTCATATTGGTCTTTGTCCAAGTATAGTACCCTCTCAAAGGAGATGAATCATGGTTTTATAACGACAAATTGGTTGATTTAAAAGAACTCAAAATATCCCATTCCTAATTAGATCATGGAAAACTAATACTATGAAGGAGGAGGCATATAACTAAATCAATAAGGAACACTTGAGCCAATTTCTATGATTAGGTACAAAGGAACCTATAGACTTGGATATAAATTTCTTAGGGGTGACGCCACATATCTTATTTGAGTTCCAATTCCAATGACTAATTATGATAATGTCAATAATGAATTAGAGTCTAATCATATCCCATTTGATGACCTATCCCATACCAATTTATTTAACAATAATGCCATTTGTACCCTTTGACTAGTCATTTTCCATAATCCACTATCATTATATTATCCCCAACTGATAGATTGGGCCAAAAAAGAATCCAACATACTATTTGATGAGTTTTATAATGATGAGGCTTTTTTTGATTTTTTAGGCCTTAGGGATAATGTTCCTATTGGGAGACCACAAAAAAGGGTTCTCAATCAAGTTGGATCTTGAAGCCTATTTTAGAGAGCAAGTGAACACCCTTAGCCAAAAATAAATAAATAAAACATTGAGGTCCCAAAGTGAAGACCTATTTGAGGCACTTTTGGACCATAAAAAGAGTAAAGATAAAGGCCACTCTAGTGGTGAAAACCTATATTAGGAACCATTAGTTGGGGGTGTTCAACCTTTTTCAAATATAGACCAAGAGACCACCAATATTGAACTTGTCTATGGGTCTAAGTTTAGTCTTGAAGAGGAATAATATTTTGAGTGAATCATTCAATAAATCACCAATGATGAACTTACCTATGGATCTGAGTTTAATCTTAAATAATGATAGGCATTTGATCACATCATTCAAGAATTTTTGATAGTATTTGTTACATGTCTATCCCTCCCATTGGGGTATTTTTAGTCATCATGCCTAGGAGAACTCTGGCAGCCAGTCCTAACAAAGGAATTTGACATTACCAAATAGTTAAAATACACATATTAAAATATATAGGGGGATTTTGATTCATCATGGGTAATCTTGAAGATGTTTGATCCTTATAATGGAAGATAAAATAGAGGTAAACATCAGGTCTCTAAATTACCCAAAATGGATTAAATTATGTGTGTCCCTCACTAAGGAGGAACATGAAGTCCTTACATCCCTATTGAGTGAATTTGTAGATATATTTTCATGGGCCTACTCTGACATGCCTAGTTTGGACCCCACCTTGGTTGTTCACCACCTTATGGTACATCTTGATGCCAAACCTGTGAAACAAAAGTTATACAAGATGAATCCTCACATTACTATATTAGTAAATAAAGAGTTGGAAAATATCTTGGAAGTGAGATGTATTAGGCCAATCGACAATTCTAAATGGATTTATAATGTGGTACCAATTAGTAAAAAG
Organism: Torreya grandis; assembly: GCA_037957365.1. Taxonomy (NCBI): domain Eukaryota; kingdom Viridiplantae; phylum Streptophyta; class Pinopsida; order Cupressales; family Taxaceae; genus Torreya; species Torreya grandis. The sequence continues at coordinate 188,632 of JARHVA010007515.1, forward strand.
CTACAAGGAATCATAATCTACATTAATTTCTTGGACATAAACAAATCCTTCCCCAATGATGACTTTCCTTTGCCAAACATTGACATGATTTTTAACTCCACAATGGGTTATGAGATGCTTTCTCTGATGGATAGATTCTTGGGTTACAATCAGATATAAATAGCACCAGAAGACCAACACAAAATAACATTCACCACTCCATGGGGAACATTGTATTATTATGTTATGCCATTTGGTCTTAAGAATGCAAGGACCACTTATCAAATAAACATGAAAGTCATATTTCATGATATGATGCAAGACAATATTGAAGAATATGTCGACAACATAATAGGTAAATTAAAGACTAGGGATGATCATCCAGTAGCATTAAGTGGGATATTTGAGAAACTACATGAATAAAAAGTTAGGATCAACCCTAAGAAATGTGTTTTTAGAGTTACTTTAGGAATTTTTTTTGGCTTCATTGTATCTCATCGAGGTATTTCAGTCTATCTATCGAAAGTACAATCCATAATAAAAATGCCACCATTAACCAATTTGAAGCAACTTTGTAGTTTTTAGGGCAAGATATAATACATCAGACACTTCATATCTTAATTGGCTTACAAGTGCCACCCATTTACTCACCTACTAAATAAGGATGTACCATTTATTTAGGATGGCAATTGTCAGAAAGCCTTTTAATAGATAAAGGACTATCCTACAAATCTACTAGTTTTATTACCTCTTATGCTAGGAAAATCAATCCTTTTATACCTATCAATGATAGATAAAGACTTGGGGGTACTTCTAGCTCAACATTATGATAATGAAAAATAACGTGTCATGTATTAGCTAATCCATACATTGGTAGTGTATGAACACAATTATATGCCCATAGAAAAATCTTATTTATTTATGATCTTCATAGCTTAGAAACTATGAAATTACATGTTAAACAATAAGACCATGATTATTTCAAAATTAGATCTATTCAAGTATCTACTATCTAAAATAGCTTTACAAGGCCACATAGCTAAATGGATCATTTCTTCTCAATGAGTTTGAGATAGAGTATGTCAATCAAAAATCCATCAAGGGGAAAATTCTTTTAGATCAGCTTGTTAAAGCACCCCTCAATGATACAAAGTCACTCACATTCTAATTTCATGATGAATCCATCATGACCATCATTGAAACACCTCTTAAGGAGCAACATTGGAAGATATATTTTTATGGTTCATTCACACCACATGGATTGGGGGCAGGACCTTTTTATCACTCCATAGGGGAATACAATCCCTAAGTCCTTCAAAATTAGATTTCTTTGTACCAATAACATGACCAACTATGAATCACTCATTGTAGGGATTTAATAGGTAGGATAATGGAATATACATCATCTAAAGGTATATGGTGATTATCAATTAATCATAAATTAGGTTACAAACTAATTTTAGACCAAAGATGACAACATGGTTCCCTATAAGGCCATGGTTGACACTCTCAAAATAATAGATTATCGATGTCTAGTTTGAACATATACCAAGGGAAAGTAATAGAACATCATATGCCATGGATACTATATACACATAATATTTTCAAACTTTTATTGATTACTAAAACTTTGTATCTTGAAATAACTTGTTAAGTATCAATCTCTTTGAGTGCATGCTTTAAAGGGTATACCAAGAAAATCGTGAACAGACCATTAGTGCTTTGTAATATTGTTGTTATTTTTACCACTTTACATCCACACTTTATCATTATAAGACCATTAAACCAAAGATTATTATTCTTATTCCTATTTATTCCCATCATTTTCTATGTTTTATCCCTCATTTCTTTCCTTAGTACCCTTTTGATCTCTCAAATGTACTAGGTCGACTAGGTTGACCTAGTACATTTTTGGGACTTTTCTCTCTTTTGGTTTGTTGACCTCTTGGTTGACCTAGCACATACCTAGAGAGTTATCCCTAAAAACATGCTAGGTCAACTAGGTCAACCTAGCATAGCTAATGTTTGTGAATGATTTCAGGGCAAGTTACTCATATATATAAAATGTCATTTACCACCATTTGATAATAGAAAATAATTAAGCAAAGAATTTTGAACAAACATTTGCTTATTGACCATTCTACTTGGGGATTACATATTTAAGTTTTAATAATTTCTTTAGAGCTCTGATCTCATCTTGTGGATAATTTTTTTGGATGCTTCGATAGGTTGTTTAGCCTAGAGCTGATTTATCTTAGTTGTCCTTACACACCATGATAATCTCTTATGAAGCACCTTGGCCAAGGGGGAGATTGAGTCTTGACAGGTTCATCTTCAAAAGGTAAGTATTCCTAACTTTATTCCTCCTTTGTAAGAGTATATAGATAGAGCATATGTATTCTTATCTTCCATGTATTAGGATTCCATATAAATTAACATGAGTATATGTCTTCTATACATGTTTAATTTAGTTTTTTATTTGTTTTATTTCTAACTCCCATTTTGTGCCACAAGCTTTTGTGTGCACTAGATTATATTTACTTTTCTTATTATTATATTATGAAATATTAAATCAAATTACTTTTTTAGGGTTGTTATGCAATTATGTTAGACTATAGAATTTGGAACCCTATCTCACATGGTGTGTCATGACAAGTGATCCCATGATCAGGTCTAGGAAATCCTCACATTGGCCATACTCCTACTTAATAATTTTATGCCCCAATTAGAAGTGTAGGTGTGCTCTATCCCATCTGATATAGGATTGATTTATGGACACGATGCATTTTCAATTGCATAAATTTTGGTGAACCTAACATGAACAAAACCCTTGAAAATTTTCTTTCACTTATTTCATTTCTATTCATCATTATTTTTATCATATCTTTATTGTGTTGGATTGACCCTATCAACCCAATTTATTTATCTCTATGCATAGGTTTGTAAGAATAGGTAACTAGTTTGACCAACTCAAACTAGTATAGGTTTCATAACTTGTAGAACTCTATTTAGATAACTAGATCAACCAACTCGACCTAGTGTAGTTTTTGCCAATTTTTAGACTTCTTGTTCAATCAACTAGGTTGACCAAGATGACCTAGTGAATTTTAACACTTTTTTAATAGGTTTTTATATTACTTGGTCGACCAGATCGACCATGTTTATAGGTTTTTACAAAATTTCTCTAAGGTTATTGATCAACAATCTTCTCTACTCTAAACTACTTAGGTGAGTTTATACTTCTTTGTATATTTTTGTTTCTATACTTTCCTTTCATAGTTTATAATCTTTAAAACTACCCCTACACAGTCAACTAGGTCAACCATATGGATCTTGTTCTATGTTCTATGTGTTTTGAAATAACTAGATTGACCTAACTGACCTAGTTAATTTTTAGACTTTGCTTCCACACTATAGGTTCAACCCTATCAATGATGTTATGTATGATTGTCCATATAGTTTCTCAACTACACCTTGTTTCAAAGTTGAAATTAGCCATATATTTTAATGACATTTTTTTAGTTTTTTTCATGCTTAGAATAGTTCACATAGTCTAATTAGGGGATTTTTAATTAATCATTTAGTTTCACTATTTATATTCTTTTGCACACATGGCCAAACCACATAAACATCAACAAATATTTAAACATTTGACTTCCCAGGTCTACCTACTTGGATTTCATCACCAAGGGGGAAGCTAGTTTGATGCTCTCATCAATTATAAAGCATGGTTAATGGTATATTTTATCTAATCACCTAACACCCTTATCATTGTGGTGTGTGAAGTGAGTAGGTAGGCCCAAATACCACGACTTTATCATTGCCACTACAATCCCTTTCATCCTAAACTTACTTGAAACTATCCTTAGATTGTTATCTAGTACCTTACTCAGCCAATTTTTCCTTTACACTTAAAATAATTCTTAATAATCTAATCAAACATTCTAGGTTGACCAAGTAGTTGTATTTACTTTCAAGTTACTTGTTTTCTCTTTGATCAATTATGTGTAAAAAATCTTGCATTAGCTAGTATTAGTGTAATTTTTTGCCTTGTGTACATCAATTAGATTGGCCAGCATCAATTTAATTGACTATTTTTTTCTCTTTCAGCACTTATTGCTTTCTTAAATTACTTATAATTATCTTTATTTAGTTTATAACTTGTTATCAACTTTCATTTCTTCCATGTCTATTATGTTAGGTTGACCCTATTGACCTAGTATCATTTTCAGCCACTGTACACTATGTTACATCGACCTAGTCGACCTAGTGTTATTTACAACACCTTTACCTTTTTCTACCAGTCACTATTCAATAAAATAGGTCAATATTATGGACCTAGTATAGTTTTATAGGCCTTTTTTTGCACTAGGTCAGCCTAGTATTATTTTTAGTCACTTTTTGATCCTTTGCTTTCTAATCTTGTATCTTTTCCTTTCATCATGGACTTTTTATTTAGTGATAAATCTAAAGTTCAATCAATAGATATGATGGAATTTACCAATCCTAATAGGGTCTCCCATAGACAAATTATGTCTCTTTTCATAAATGCTAGTAATGTTCATATTTCAACCCACATGATGGACTATGGGACCCCTCTTCATACTTATTTGTATAAAAAACCCTCCTCTTCTCTTAGAGAATCATCTTGAGTTAGATTATACTCTTGAAATGCTTTTATTTATCATATAATTCCCTTAACATAGAGGGAAGGATCCTTCTACCATATATAGCCCCATGATTAGCCATTAAGTTGAAGAACCTCATCCCCTACTCCCACTTTCTTGACTAGATTTTGGATAATGATTTCTTTGCTTCTCAACCTCTTCCTTCAATCTTGACTCCTTATTATGCTATGATTTTTTTTTCTTTAACTTCTTCCACCTCCATGCCTAGTATCTCAACTAATATGGCAAGTCATACATCTAGTGGGCCTCTCATAAGATCCATTATCATTAATCCTTCCACTAGTTCATTATTTTCTACCCAAGGCACTCATGCTTCTAGTGTTTCTTCTTCTCAACCATTTACTAGTCCATCTTTTGCTTCATAAGAAAATTTTGCCCCTAGTGCCTCAAATTCTCATATATATTATCAATCTCATATTAAAATTAATAGTGTTACTCAAGCCACTAATACCAACACAAAAAACAATACTACTACTTCTAGTAACACTAATCAAACTCATCACTTATTGTTTTATACTCTCAATCAAATGAACACTTTCGAAGCTCATAATATGAATCAAATGGTGAGAATGAAAAACCACCTTCTTAATATTCAATCCAATCCTCTACCAATGGCCTAGGCCACACATAATCAAAGTGTTCCTCTTCCTCCTCTTTAATATTCTAAAGGTAATCTCATTCCTCAACCTCTATTAGTCAACAAAATCATTAAGCATTTACAAAATGAACCTCTTACCACCCAAATTACTAACATTGATATTAGAGGTGTGACACCTACAATTTATTACAATGGATTAAATGATCCTACCCTTCACTTCAAGACATTTGAAAATATTTATAAGGATTAGGTCAAGTTAAATACCTTTGCTTCTATCAAAATCTTATCCAAAACCCTCACAAGTGATGCCTTAGATTAGTACAATAAATTTAGAACATACTCTATCACTAGTTTGGAGGACTTAGTAAATGCTTTAGTTCAATAATTTCAAACTAGTGATCTTCCAGAGAACACTTTGGCCCATTTCATCAATTGCAAACAAAACAAAAATGAAACTACCCAAGCCTTTGTTAAGCAATGGAAGACTTTTTCAAATATATGTGAACATAACATGGTGGATGACAATCTCTTTCATATCTTTACAAATGATTTATTTCCTAAATTATAATATCATGTACCCTTTCTCCATATACCTTGGAAGAAGCTGTCGATCAGGCCAAAAGACAAGATCTTCTCATGCATCAATTCAAGCCACCCCAAAATTTCATGGCCCCTCACTTATTAGTTAAGAATATAAGCTATAATATTACCAATGATGGTGTTACTGATTCATATGACACCATTCACAATGTTCAAGGTATCATTCCTACCCCTTCTTTAAAACCAACTCCTTCTCAACAATACACTAATCCTCATTTCTCAACAAGCAACATTAATGTCCATAAGACTTTATCCTCATATTATTTGCTTAAACATCTACCCAAGCCTCTTCCTTGAGATCTTGACCCTAATCAACTTATGAAATCATGGTATGATCCTAATCAGTTTTGTTGGTTTCATACTAGCTAAGGTCACTCTCATGAGACTTGTAGATAGCTTCACAATTTATCCATGGAATTTCTTTTTGGACAAAATTTTGATCATGATTCCATTATTCATAAATATAAACAAGACTATGAGATTTCTCTCAAAGACTTTAAATCACATGATAAAACTCAAGCCTTAAATCAATCAAATGCTCATTTAGCTATCTACAAGGACCCCTTGCCTAATCATCAACAAATCTAAAATAGTCAAGACAAGACCACTTCTTCCACCAATAATGTAGAGAGTCTTGTTGAACCAAATTTTGAATAAATTGTGGTTATCATGACCAATATGTGAAGAGTGGTGGCTTTCATTGATTCACAACCTATCTACATTCCTCCTTCCCATAAAACATATCGTGTTATCCAAGATTCTTATCTAAATCATTTAAATGAGTTAGGGAAAGAAGATATTATTTCTTTCAATGATCCAATTTATGATTCTCCCTTGGATGACACATCTCATAATATTTATACTTCTCTCCTACCATCTTCCAATACTAATGATAATCTAATTTATATTAACACTTCTTACAAACTTCAAGATCAATCTAAACCAACTACTTATTCATCACCAAATAATTTACAACCTTATTCTCAACCTTCTCACTCTTATCAAAATAAGTTTTAATAATCTTTAGATCTACCTTATGAATACCTTCTTGATTATTACACACCTATATCTAATAATCTTCTTATGGGTTATGATGATTGGGATCCCATTACAAAACTTAGTAATCTTCTATCCCAAATACCTTCTCTTGAAATCATGAGGACATCTCCATGTCATATAAACCACCTCACACAACTCTTATTTAAGATTAATATCCCTTTCCCTCCTCTAGAAGGATGAGAGGCTAATTTATCTAGATTTGAGGATAGTATCTTATAACAATGTGAAGAGATGTCCATTAACATTGATGAAACTATAGATACTTCTATTTCTTTATGATTTCCTATCACATCTATGATTTTGGATGAGATTCTACTTCATGTAGACGATCCTTTATTATTTATTAGAATAAAAATAGGTGATATCTATGCTAAGTGAGCTTTGATTGATAAGGGTTCTAACACCTATGTCACTTCCCTTGATTTCATTAAGACCTTTAGGTATTTTGAATGTTATCTCAAATCTACATGAAAAACATGCCAAGGATATGATAGAAGGAAAATTCCTCCTTTAAGGTGTGTGTGGCTTCCCATTACCATCCCACCTATCACTATTCATGTGAAGGTGATGATCTTCAACTTTTCCCTTTTGTATAACATCTTGTTTGGTAGGTCATAGACTCATCATGTGTAATCCATTGTATCTTCCACTTGACAATGCATTAAATTTCCTCAAAATAGAGCCATTTACAAGATTCAAGGAGAAACTAACCCTTATAATTTCAAACAATTCTAATATCGTGGTGTCTTCAAGATTCCTACTCTCGAACCTTTGATTAGTGTTCCATTCTATGAGTCATAGTGTTTAAAATTTCCTTTCAACTCAACTAGAGGTTACAATGGGCATCCTGAGCTCATTAGTAACATTCCTCCCAACCTTTTATACTTTGATGACAATGATCCCAATGATATTAAATTAAATATCAAAACTTCTAACCTCTTGCCTCATCTCATCTCACAACTTCCTTGTGATGACATTCCCAAAGTCTTAACCAAGACTAAGCACTCTATTCACCAAGCCTCCTCTTATGACAAGGTCATCTTTACCTATGTCCTCAATCTTCATACTCTAGATTATGATGATGGTTATTATTTAGATGATCCTCTTTTATGTGTCCTTGTTCAGGCCCATGATATCAAGATTGTTCATTATTTCTCTTCTTTACTTGAGTTTTTTCATGCATCCCATCATTCTCTTTCATTTATAGTTTTTATTGAATTTTTCTTCTTTATCATAAGGTAGATATGGCATTGATACCTCTAGTTTCTGAGGATCCACTTAGGACCATGCTCTTAGATCATGCTATGACTAGACCTTATCACTTTTCCACACCTAGGGTAGTCCTCCTTAGACCTTCTATGCATCCTACCACTCCTTTAGTAGGGCCAACTATAGTTAATCTTGTTCCTTTTTCTTCTCTAGTTGAGATTATTTCCTTTCCTACTATTGATGAGCCTCTTCTTATGTCTCCTCCTAGTGCTCTTATTGAGCCTAGTTCTACTCCTTCCCCATCAATACCCTCCATTGATGAAGGTTTGCTTTTGTCACCTAAGATGGCTCATTTGGCCACAAAATGGGTTGATGAGTCCTCTTTAGTTTCTTCCACTCCTATTTCACCTCCTTCTATGAGTGCTCCTATAACCACTCATAAGCATATATATTGCTTCCATGGGACATATAATCACTCTTCCATCCATTTTCATAAGTTTTGATAATATCTTGATACCTTGTATCCTTCTTCCTCATCATCAAAAAAAAACCATACCTCTCTTAAATGTACTTCTTGAATATCTACATAATTATGGTGAGGTATATTGTCTATGGCACTTATGTGGATGCATCATACTGATCATTACCACATTCTTTAATAACATCTTAGAGATCTTTGTAGCCATCCCTAGACTTTATACCATTCCTCCCATAGGTCATTACCATAAGAATGTTCCTCCTTATCCCATGGTTCCACTTCCAATGGTTCCATCACCTCTTATGGCCCCATCACCACCTTCTATGCCTCCACCTATGATTCCTTCACTTATGGACCCTCCCTCACCCATGGATCCTTCTCCACCTAAGATTCCTTCTTCTCTCTTAGATCTTATTTCCATGCATTCTCCTGACTAGCCTTTACTTAACTTTCCTCCTCAACATGATCCTTCAATCATTCCTACTTTTTTAGTTAAGGAGATTAGGAGAGAAGTATTTTCCCAGTATTCATTGAATATTGATGAGACCTTAGCAACAATGTTCATTCAGCTTCATAAAGACTTATCTAATGTATTGGATAATGTGTGTGGACATATGTATTTTTATTTATGATCAAATGCATGGCGATGTCTCATTTATGTTTAGATTGGACATGTGCTCTAATCTTATTTATATTTTGATTATATCATTTGACACTATGTCAAAAAATTTATTATCTTATATCATGTTTCTCCTTCTTGTTGTACTATAGTTAGCTTATGTTATTATTTTTATTTTCACATATACTTATCTTTTCTGTATCATTACTTTCTTTTCCTTTAGAGTTTTTCTCAAAGCTCTTCCCTTGTATCTTCATGATTATTTGATTTCTTATATTTATATTTCATAGATAATTATCATGGTGACTTGGTTATACTTACCTTATTCCCTTTGATTACTATCTCCTATTACCATGCGATCAGTTAGCAATCAATATTTCTCATTATTATTTCCTTTTATCAGTCCTCTTCTAGATCTCCTTTTTCCCTTCTTCCTTTTTTTCACAAACTAAGCATATACATAGTTGAGACTTGAGATCACATGCTCAGTTTATTATCAAACCTAAGTGTTCTAGTCAGTATTTTGTCTTGGGATACTTAGTTTCCTTTAGCCTTAGCCTAACACTCATTCATGTGTATCACTATCTCTCTCATGATTGGTCATTCCAAATCCGTATGGAGGGGAAATCCTAAAATCTTTCAAAATAAAGTTAAAATCTATATCATATAAATAAAAAGAAATAATATTGAATATTATTAAAAGTATAATCACACTAAAAGACATTATTCAAATCACATCTCATTCTTCTAATTTAAGCTCAAACTCCAAAATTGGGCTTATGGTAGAGCCGAGGTCCTTTCAGATGTAGTAAGCTAGTAGATTAGAAGAAGAGAGTAAAAAATATATTTTAGTACTACCTACTTTATCACAAAAGTACCCAATCTTTGTAGTAGACCGATGACTCTATAAGGGGTCCTGAGGAGTGGGGAACATGTCGTGGGAATTTAGGTCCATTATACTTTTTCCTTGTACCAAGCTACCATCATGAGTTGATCTTAGTAGCACACTTATTTTCCTACAAAGCTTTGTGTGCATAGCAAGTGGGTTTTCATTTGTGCATAGATGACCACTAGTCCTTTAGTGTCTTTTCATGTCCTTAGTATGCCTCTTTCCTCCTAATGTATTCTCATAATATGCCTAAGTTTTGCTTATTACAATCCCTTTTTCATTCCTTTTCCTTCATATTTCCTCTAAGGAAATATTATTTTTCTTACTGATCACTCCCCATGGGATTTCATTTGTGAGTTTATTTTTAAAATCATGGATAGGACCTGACATTCCTCACAAATTACCACTTTTTCTATCTTATTACCCACATCCTTGATTTACCATACCTTATACTTATACTTACCAATCTTGATTTGGTACTCCTTGGGTTTTTCTTTTATGATTTTTAGTGTAAGTCCATGGATAGGATCCGACCCTCCTCACAAAATTTTCCAATAAACAAGTCACCATCCCAAATTACATGTGTCAAATAAGAGATAAGATTCAATTGATTATGAGGTTACACATCATTGACATGATTCCCATCTTGATATTTAGTATGGTTTATACTTCATTTTAATTTTGCCTTTAATTTTCTTATTTTCAAATTGCATGTAAGATTACAACCATTTCTTGAATTTCTCATACTTCCTAGCTTGAATTAGCATGATAAATTTAAGACCTACTTTTTGCAATTTTTTTTATTTTATACTTTCCATCATGAAATAGTATAATTGATTGACTTAATTTTGATTTGTTTTTATTACCATTTGTGCCCTTTTACATACCTTCCATTTTATTACAATATTTGTCATACTTCCCAACGTGATATTTAGTATGATTTTACTTGTTTTAATTTGGTGCAAAAATCTTTTGCATTTATTTAAAAACAAATCCCCTTTTACCATCTTTTTTGCCATTTTTCTTGGATTTTTATACTAGTCATTTTTTGTTATTACACATTTCCCAACTTGAACTAGTGTGTAGTGAATTTCTTTGATTGATTATATTTTTCCAAGTCTTTTTTATCTATTTATTTTTAACCATGCATGTGTACTCCATAATGCTATAAAATAAACCACACCACATATATTTACCATAACATATACAACAAAGCTAAATACATGTGTTAGAAATAAATATATCCAAAGTATCCACAACCTCAACCATAATGAACAAATACAACCATAATAAAGACAACATACACAACCAAAACTAATAAACTAAAAATGATACATCATATATATATATATATATATATATATATATATATATATATATATATATATATATATATATATATATATATATACCATGAATTTGATACAATATAACCATATACAAAGCCTCATCACTAGGGTTACACTCCAAAATGTCTATCTCATGGCATAGCAATGCTACCTACTAACGCCTCAATTTGATTCCTTTGAATGGTATGCTGTAATGAGGTAGTCTAAGATCTAAATCCATCTAACTATCCTTGTAGACATGCTATCTATACCTATGCCTATACCAACTCAACTTGGATCACCATATGTGCTTATGTCATTTGAGTCTTCATCATTGTATATGAGTGTTGGTGAGAGATGAGTGTCTAGTCTCTAATTTATCCTATCTTTATTGCCATTGTATCCTTAATGACCATTACTCATCTCATTGTATGGTTTGTAGTGCTAAATATAGTATTTATGCCTTATTCACCTCCTCCTTAACCACTCATCATGCCCAACCAATCCATGTTTGCTCTTGACATAGCCTCAGTGTTGGCCTCACTATTAGTGGTCTGAGTCCCCTCTTCCCTCATGGCTCCTTAACATGTTGAGCCTACTAGTTGAGCATCAATATCAGTGTCACCAAATGAGGTAGTCCCATCTATCCTATCACCCATGCCATTGGATGTGTCTCTCTCTAACACATATAATGGCCAATCACATCTTTCTTCTCTAGTTCTAGTGTAACTATGTGGCAGCTCACCCATGTAGCTGTTATGTACCCATATGACTACCACATGATGTCTGAATATCTCACCAACTATAGCACTAACACATGGGTCATAGCCTATGAAACCTTGTCCTCTTACCATCTCCACACCTGAGGTAACCTATTAATGACCAAATGGTGTAACCTAGTTGGTTGATACATAGGGAATCTCTCATATATCCATGTTTTCAGTAGTATGATCAATCCCATAGTCTTCTACCCTCTAAAAAACATCTCAAATAGATCATGTATGATCTAGACCTAGATGACAAAACCTAGATCATATAATACTCCCTCCTCTAGTATCATCTTACTCAAGGCTACCATGAATAGTGGTACCTTTCCATTTGACTTGTGACAAAGCACCCATTATGTCATAAGGCTTATCTCTACCTTATATAGGTATAGAAACTATGATATATACATGTTATCCATACTAACTCTCCACCCTCTCAATATCATCTCTGAGCTTGTAGCCCACATGGCTTAAGGCTCTCCTCTCTTCTAAGCTATATGGTATCCCTATGGTCATCGATACTCCTACTATAGGTAGCCCAAAAATGGCATGTGCATCCTCTAATGTGATACCCACCTCTATCACATACCCATCCACCTACCATCTAAAGGTGTTATTTAATGATTCCCAACATCCCAGGAGCATGACTAATAGGTCAGTACTGAGGGGGATCCTGCACATCTCAATTATACCTCCTAGACTTATGGCTACCAGTCTAGCTTGATCTCCATCTATCAATATCTATAACAAATATATAAACCAAGAAATATCCACCAACCTATATAATATTAGCCATCTTTTCAATAAAGAAACAACAAAGGATGTATTAGTTCCTCCATGTCATTTATAATCAAAATACATTCTTTACACATTATTTTTACAATTTTAATTAAAAATAAGCCTAATTACTTTTTATATTTTTAATTTTATTAATTTTATCCTATTTCTAGTTTGTTTAGTCCCTCTTACCCTCTTTTGGCCATTTCAGGCCATTCTAACCTTCTTTTAGCTTTTTACATGCTTTTTCATGCTTATTTTGGTTCCTTGGTCAACCTAGTTTGACCAAAATTTCATTATTTTTTTCATAGTTGACTTAAAATTCTAAGTCAACCTTCTTATTTTCCCCTCTAGTTTTTATTTTTCATTATAGCCCTTATAAACTAGTTTCTCTTTCTATTTTAACTTTTTAGCCTACATATTACACTAGGTCGACCCAGACCTACTAGGTCGACCTGGTTCACCTAGTAGGTTATGTGTGTCATCCCAATACATTTTACCCAAAATGTGAATTTTTCTCATTTTCTTACTAAACCCTTCCAACCCATTTCCCATATTCCTAATTTATACCCTTATAATCTAAATTTTTTCAATTTTGACATATATTAATGCTTAAAAACAAATTTTATCAAAAATTCACATAATTCAATACAAATTTTAAAAACTAGTTTAAGATCTATAGTTACATACCTATAGTGTACTTGTTGCCACCTCTGGGTGTCCTCTTTGTATAGCATGTCATTCCCTCACCATCCTAGCCTTGTTTGGTCTCAAATCTCTCTTTTCTATCATTCACAATTTAAAATACAAAATGAATTATCTTTTGCCCTATTTAAAATCACTTTTCAAAATTCAAATTCTTTCATTTATTTTCAGGAAGATTCCTTATTTTGCCTCTATCTTTGTTTTTGCTCATCTATTTTTCAAACCATCAAATGTGTTAGAAACGTGATAATGTAGAGATTATTTTCCACTATCACATGCCTATCTTCCATTTTTTTATTTTTTGGCTATTTTTTGCAAACTTTTACAGGTTCACCTAGTGTACTCTACATTGGACACCTTCATTTCTTACAATCTACTTATTTACCTATGGCACTAAGGTATGTTATAGGTATGTGTTTTTTAATTCAATAATTTCATTTATCTTATTTTTTAATTACTACACCATACTTAGCATCAATGTTGTGTGTTATCATGTTCTCTTTTGAAGCACCATCCCGTGTTGTACTTACATGACACGTGGTGAGCTTCTACTAGGGCATATGTATACACATAATATTTTCAAAATTTTATTTATTTTTAACACTTTGTATCTTTAAGGAACCTATCGAGTCTCAATTTATTTGAGTGCATGCCTTAAGGGTGCACCAAAAAAGGGGTGGGTAGACCATCGATGCTTTGTAAGATTGTTGTTCCTTTTACCGCTTGCCATCCATCCACACTCTAGCATCATGAAACCATTAAAACCAAGCTTATTCTTATTATTCCTATCTATTCCCATCATTTTATATGTTTTATCCCTCATTTATTACCTTATTACCCTTTTAACTTGTTAGTTGTACTAGGTTGACTAAGTCAACCTAGTATAGTTTGAGGACTTTTTCTCTCTTTTGGTTTGTTGACCTCTTGGCTGACCTAGCACATACCTAGAGAGTTAGCCCTAAAAATGTGTTAGCTTGATCAAGTTGAACTAGTAAATTCTACATTCTTGAATTCTTTTAGGGCAAGTTATTTATATATATATAAGGTCATTTTCCACCATTTGATAAGAATGAAGAATTAAGCAAATAAGTGCAAATAAACATCTATCTATTGACATTCGAGTTGGGGAATAAAGATTTAGGGATAAATACTCTCTTTGGATCTCTAATATCATCTTGTGGATAATTATTTTTGATGCTTGAATAGGTTATGTATCCTAGAGCTAATTTATCTTAGTTGTCCTTACATATCATGATAATCTCTTGTGAAGCACCTTGGCCAAGTGGGAGATTAAGGCTCGATGGGTTCATCTTCAAAAGGTAAGTATTACTAACTTTATTCCTCCTTTATAATAATATATAGATAGATTACATGTATTATTATATTCCATGTATTAGGATCTTGTATACATTGACATGAGTATATGTCTTATATACATGTTTAGTTTAGTTGTTTATTTATTTTGTTTCTAACCCCCACTTTGTGCCACAAGTTTTGGTGTGAACTAGATTAGATTTAATTGTTATTATATTAGTAAAATATTAAATCATAGGACTATTTTAGGTTTTTTATGTGACTATGTTAGATTATAGGCTTTGGAACCCTATCTTGCATGATGTGTCATGACAAGTGATCCCCTGATTGGGTCTAGTAGATCCTCACATTGGTCATGCTCCTACTTAATAATTATATGCCCCAATTAGAAGTATAGGTGTGATCTATCCCATCTGATTTAAGATTGATTTATGGATAGAATGTATTTTTTTATTTCATATAGATACCATTAAATCTTTTATTTGACAAATAGACACGGCCAAAGATTACCAATTTCTCATTGAAAATCTGCTAGTGCTAGCTTATGAACCATCAAATGTTGCAATGATCTATGATATTGTTGGCCCCAACTCTACTTGGTATTTATACCTATATTCCTATTTAAATGACCATGTTTTACCACATAAATTATCCTAAAAATAATCCAAATCCTTCATCCACAATGGATAACATTATACCTTAATCAGACCAACCCTATACAACTAAAATTTTGATGGAACTCTACTTCATTATTTACCTTTGGTATAATCTATGCTAGAATTATGGGAAGTTCACAAATGAGTATGTTGATACCACACTATTGGGGCCATCCTATCCAAAAATATCTCACGTAATGGGTACTATTGGCCAACTATGAACTTAGATGTAGTTGTATATATAAAAATATGCAATAAATGTTAGTGGCATGCTAATCTAATTTATGCCCCAACCAAGACTTTGAAACTAATATTGACACCATGGCCATTTACTACATGGGGCCTTGATCTCATTAGGAGTATAAAACCAACCTCATCTAACAACCATAAACATATCCTTACCACCATAGAATATTTCACTAAGTTGGCTGAAGTTATACCCCTCACATGATTGGAAAGCAAATTTACAAATTCATATTCAACCATCTCATCTACCACTATGGTATCCCTTCTGACATTAAAAATAATAATTTAGGATCATTAAAAAATAAATATATCAAATTGTTATGTGTTGAGTAAAATATTACTCAACATTTTTCCATGGCATATTACCCATAAGGTAACAACTAGATAGGAGCATATAACAAAACCATTATCAACATCCTTAAAATATTATCAATGATTCTAGATGTGATTGGCATCTTCAGATATTCATCACCCTATGGGCATACCATACCAATAACCACACTCCCATAGATGCCATTCCATACTCACTTTTTTATGGTACTAAATCCATTCTTCCTATTGAGTTTGAGTAGGCTTCATTATGCATCTCTTTGAAGCTTGTCTTGGATGACAGAGACTATCAAGTAGATCACCTAAAATAGCAAGAGTTACTTGATGATAAATGCATGGATATCATGAAAAACCTTCAAGACTATCAAAACTAACTCTATGGCCACTATAATCAATGTATGAAACATAGAGAATTTGAGATTGGTGATCTTATCCTTAAATAGAACCAAAATAATACCATAATTAAGAAGAAGCATAAAGGCAAGTTCAAGACCAACTGGGTAGGTCCTTTCATCATTATTTTAGATTATGGTGCTATAGCATATAGGATTGCCACACTAGATGGATATTAACTTAATGATCCACTAAACATTATACATCTCAAGCATTGCTTCACGTGAGTGACTTGGTGTATTGTCTATAAGGTCCATTTCAAGTTGTACCATATTATCAATATTATTCTTTATAGTATACCATTCTACCATTCGACCATCCTATCATCCTATCACTTTTAAATTCCACCATTCCATTCTACCATACCTTTTCTATAAACCAACATGTTTGTATCCTCCCTACCTAACCAATTTGACCTTGTTTCATCCATTGGTTTTAATTTTAGCATGAATATTCATATCAATTTTAGTAGTTGTTTCAATAATTCTAGATAGCGGTCATATTTTGGAGTAGTATGACAATTTTTTTGGTAATTTCATCGTTCATTTATTATTTTTTATATACCATGATTTGTTTTTATGGTCCTAATTATTATCACCTTTAGGAAAATCTATCTCACTAGTATTGCTACTAATTATAACTGCCTATGGGCAAATTATTATCATTGAACTATTCCATTGTTTCCTAGTTGTAACCACTTATGGGAAAACTATGGGAAACATTTGTTTGTTGTGCTTTGACATACCAACTTGCCATTCCTAGGATGTACTATGATATTATGCCAACTATGCCTATTTTGTTTGAATTGGCTCCTACACTAATCAGATTCTTCTACTATAAGGTGAAACTACTATGACTTGAGGCCATTTTGGGACTATGTGGATAATGCTTGATACATTTTGAGGTCAGCTCAATCCCCATTTTCTATCACTCTCTTACCATTTTTTTATCACTTTCATATTTGAATGCTCTTTCCATTTTGTGAGACTAGACCGTTTAGTATCTCTTCATTTTTGATCGAGTTGAGATACTCCAAAATTCTAAAAACATTTGTATAACCATTTTAAAAAAAACAAAAACATTAACCTCTTCTTTGCCTTAAAGATTTTGGGAAACCTTACTAAATCACAAGAAATCACTTGTCATTTAGTTTCTCCATCCTTTTTGGGCTTTTATCCCATGTACTTACCATTTTTAAAGACTAGTACCATATTCTTTTATTCCATCCATCATGTTTCCTTCTCATC
This sequence comes from Torreya grandis, assembly GCA_037957365.1. Classification (NCBI taxonomy): domain Eukaryota; kingdom Viridiplantae; phylum Streptophyta; class Pinopsida; order Cupressales; family Taxaceae; genus Torreya; species Torreya grandis. The sequence continues at coordinate 206,514 of JARHVA010007515.1, forward strand.
ATTTTATTTTATCCCATTTCCTAGGATAACTACATTTGGCCTAAAGTTTGTATTAGATATTACATCTATGGAAATATGTAGGTAGTGTCCACTTGCTTAGTTCATATGGAGATAACTCAGACACCCCCTTCCTTTTCTTTTACTCCCCCATATTGTTTGTTTGTTAAGTTATTGCCTATTTTCTAGGGGCAATGGTATTCATCTTGTTTGTGTCATATTATTTTTACTAATATTATGATTAACCATTGTTTGTTTGTTTGTTTATGTGCCTATTAATTTTCCTTAAGTATTATTGCCTCAATTTAGTCTGCATACATTCATTTGGTAATTCCTTGTGTATTATTCTTGAATTTATCTGTATTCATATGCCAACATTGTCATCATGGTTTGTATCATTGGTGTATTATTTTCCATTGAGTATTGGATCATAAGTTAGTCCTTATGCATATTTCAACCAAGTCCTCATGGTGTTATATCATGATGCCTACTATCATGTGATATAACAAAAATAATATTCAAGAAGTCTAGATAAAAAATTCAGTAACAATATCTCCTTGGCACCAACACTAATAACATTCTCAAACTAATTAAAATCATATCCTAAATAGAGTAATTAAATAATGAAATAATTTTCCTCCTTGCCAATTTGGATGAGAAACTATCTACTAACAGGTTGACTAAATCATTTTTATCCTTTGTATCATTTTTTACATCATTATTCCATCATCAGTTTTGCCACTATCAAGATACTAATGATTATAACCACCTCTAGGCAAAGCATTGTTATCATCCCACTTATTTTCCACTATTAGGGTATAATACTTAAAACTACCTTTAGGAAAACCATTGTACACCATCCCACTTGAATTTATAATGATTATATCTAACTTTGGGAAATTTATTACATTTCCACCAATTTAAGGGTTAATGATTATAATCACGTTTGGGAAAATCATTCACTTTATTCCACCTAACTAGGGCTTGTTTTCCACTATTAGGATACTAATGATTATAACCACCTATGGGCAAATAATTATATATCATCCCACTTACATTATCAATGTTTATAACCACCTTTGGGCAAATCATTGTTAATGTGTTCTTCTAAGGGATCGTTTACTGACCCCTTTCCAACCACTCCCTTGAGGGGAAAACCTATAGTTCATCCATTGTCATTAAAGTCATAAGCATACAAGAACTTTTCAATCTTTGAGAAGATGTTACTATGCTTATAGCTTGTAATGCCTTTCCAAATAAGGGAAAATTGTAGATGCCTAAAATTGGTCACTAATGGCTTCATACAAGACTTTTACCTGATTTTTACCAATCTTTTTAAATTGAGCCTAAGAATCACTAAATGTCTCAAATTTGGCTTTATAACATGTAGTTTGGCCTAAAACCTATTAAATGGGGAAAATGAAAACATCAAATTAATTCAAATCTTGGAAAATGATAAAATTCATAAATAGAATTAATTAAAAATCAAAACCTAATCAAATGCCTAATTGAATTAATCCATGAGAAATTAAATGAATTATAAAAAAATAAATTCAAAAAACAAAGTATATCCTAGGAATTCATTATTACTTTTTTTTTCAGTTATCAAATATCCAAAATATCTCAACATGCTTATTCATTGATAATCATCACCATTTGACACCTTTTAACTCTACCAGGGTTAATTAACTCACAAAGGTTAGGTTTGAACCCATTCCAATCTCTAACTACACCTTAACTTACCTTTAGTTTGGATTAGTTGCTAAACCTATAAATACAAGCATTTGCCTCTCGTTTATGAGAGCTTGGACATAGTAATGTTGTAATATTGGTTTTATGACAAGATTGAAATCTATAGATTTATAATGCCAAAATTGTGAATCACAAGCCAATCCACTTTGAGCCATCAAGCTACATTAATCAATCATGAGCCAAACAATAGTTACAATAGGATAAGGAGATACACAACTCCATTTGCATAAGACTTATTAAGCACAAGTTGAGCAAGCCAATGAAGATATATTTTGGATAATTAAAGGAAGGTAATAAATTTTATTTTTATTACATTTTAGTTGTGCTTTATCAATTGATTTTTTTCACTAAGTTCCCCCTATGATCTAGGCATGGAGGTGTTAATCTTGTTAGTGTGTTTTTCATTTCATTGTTTTATATGAAGACTAATAGTTGATCTAACATACCCTCCATTGTCAAATTCATAGCATCATAATTACATCTAAAATTGTATACCTTGTCCTAGAGAGGGGTCCAAGTGCAACTAGCAGGGAGTAAGACCAAGATTAGATGTAACCACTACCACCCTAGGGGCACTATAAGTAGCTCTATATATCTAAGCATAGGGTACGTATAGATATAGGTATGGTGTTTTAAGAGTGGAAATAGGTATTTGAAGGTCATCATAGATAAATTGATTCCATACAACCAAATATCAACAAAAGTATAAGTACAAACCTAGGCATAAGCATAGATAGAGGCGATAGTGATTTCACCATAGGTGAGTCCACCACTAGGAGCATGTAACAATTGTAAAGTTTCCTTTTATCAATTTTATACTTTATTTGTTATGATGCAAAGAGTTAATGTATGGATAACATATCTAAATCTATGTGTGTGGAGTTATCCCAATCCAAACGGGACCAAAAATGGACTAGATGTTATAGGAATTGTTAATAAAGCTAGCCACAAAACTAAAAAGAGATTAACTCCTATGAATATTGACTAGTGTGCTCCTCATATGAGATATTAGATAGTAGGGCAATGGGTAGATACTAAGTTAGGGAGGTGACAACTATGGATTCAATCATTGGAGCCTGGACTAACACAAATAAGAGGATATGATAGAGTAGGCACATTGATGTTATTGGGTCTTTAGGTGAGGCTCAATTCCCTAGAGCATACCATAGCATGAGACCTCACACAGAGAGATACATATCTATACTTTAGGTGAATTGGGATACTCTAACCATAATAATGACTAGATAGAGGACCAAGTCATAGGCTAACTTAGATTTTTGTGTATCTATCTATTTTTACCTTTTAGGGTTTAGCTATGTAAATCTTATTTTTAATTAAAGGGATGAGTAGTTTAGATCAATGAAATAATATGAAATAAATAACTATTGATTTGTTCCATATTTTTGACTTACTTTAACTTTCTAAAAATAGTAAAAAATATGTGCAAATAGAGAATTATCTATAAAAATCCTGATATAGAAGATTTGAATGTTAAAGACTAGGATACGAATAGGTTTGACTATCATCAACTATATCCCAATGTCAAATTATTTTCTAGATAGTAGCACCACACTTGGATGGTAGCATCATGTGGATCTAGTGTCTTAAAAATGGTTTTAGTGTCCTTTGTGCATGACTAATCTTAAATTATGGGTGTACATATGCCTACATTTTTGGATTATGTTCTTTCACACATGAAGTTTGAAACTTTGCATTATGCATGTAATAGTTGATTTATGATACAAACCGTAATCCTCATTGCAAGTAAGGCATGAGATGAAAAATGTGTTCATTAGTAAGATAATCTAGACATCCTCAAGTAAGATAATCTAGACATCCTCAACATCCCATTATGAAGAGAGTTACCTACATACCAATACTATGAGGAGGGATCAAGACAAATTTAGTTTTCTCCACTTAGGTGTTAGTGCAAGTGTAAGTGATGCTAGAATGATAATGGTCTTGAATGCTTCGAGTGTGCTTGAGATTGGCAATCTATAAAATCTGAGATTAAGGTATTTGTATATGGTAGTATGTAGGAGTAGGGTAGAATAGGGATTAATAACCTTAATTTTTTTCAACTTATCTCTATTTGAATAGGTATTTTGCATCTAATTTCCATCTAGTGGATAGAGGTTTAAATTTTATGTATTTATAGTGTTATGTACATTGTGTAAATAATAAAATATGCTTAGGTTAACCTTAGGAGGGTTCTAATTTTGAAAATATATCCATTCAGTAAATTTAGGGTAAAGAACATTAGCACCATCTAGGGGAAAATAGTGTCACATGGCTCTAGTGTCCTTAATATGGCACTAATGTCTAGCTGGTAAGCTACTAGGCATGAAGGGCTCAGATCAGGGAATGAGGGTTTGAGACTTAACTGACTAGGGACACCTATGGTCTACACAAATGTTGGAAAAGTGTGATAAAAGGTTCTAGGATATGTCTAGGGATAAGCTAGGAATATGTTGTCTCAAATAAAACTCTTAACACTCAAATACCACTTTTAGGTGATTACATTTGATCCCCTTTTATGCTAGAAATGCAACAAAGAAATATGATTGGTATAAAGGAAAAATAAGCATACCCAGACTTACCTACAAAGTGAATCCCTTGAAATTGAGTATGAGTGTATGAATCTAGGTTTGTGTATGTGAAGCATGATCTAAAGCATGACCTAAAAATGAAATGTGTTTGAATTAGTCCTTAATTAAGAGATATCAAAAGCAAAATACTATGTTTAATTAAGAAGTAACTGAGTAAAGATATGGGAAATTAGAAAGGAATCAATATACCTCATTGGGCATGTGAACCAATGCATGAACCTAGTGAAAAATTATGTGTGTCCATGTATATAGTGACCAAATCATTAAATATCTTGGACTAAGTAGATATCTTTCTCAATCCTCATGTGTGGGTGGCTCAATAATTCAATATATTTTTGACTCCATCATTTCCCACCCCTACTTGGTGGATCATGACATGTGAATAGCTTGGATTAGATTGAAAGTGTGTCTAACCCTCTCATGTAGGTGTCTCAAGAACTCAATTAGGCTATGACTCCATCATTTCCCACCCATGTGTAATATATGTTGTAGACATCCAATTATTATCACCATTGTGTTTAAATTATCAATCTTACTTGAAATTTTATGATAATGTATAATTTAGGCCAAAATCACTGAAAACATGCTAAATGGTTTGAGCTTGTCATATACAAGTACCAATTTAGGATAATGTATCCTTGAATGGGGGAATGCATTTTATGTGATTATTAACTTTTGACAAATCTTTTAGAGTCAAAAGGATGAAAACACAATTTGACACTCTAAACCACTAAATTTTTCTAATTCAGAAGCACATGACATGTGCATGTGTTATTTCACATCCAAAATATTATAAATGGGGAATTGATCTGTATGAAACTGACACCTTCTTCTAATTATACTATAGTCAAATTATGACTCATTAACTTGACATTTCAACTAGTCTGATTAAATGAACAACTAATTTCCAAAGAATTACAAAAAAATAATTAGCCCCATTTAAACAAGTTAAACCAAATCAAGGGCTTAAGTGGAAAATAAATGGAAGTTATTGAATATCTATTAATTGAAAATTCATTTCTAATATCTACATCATTTGGTGACATCATTAGTGGAGTGGCATCCATAATCCATAAATGGAATAAATATCAGGTTTAATCCCTCCCATGCCTCATTAATGCCCCTTTCTTCCAAATATTAATGGAGACATTTATGGATTGAGCCTCCAAAATTGAATTGATTTATGGCCACACATCTTGATCTTAAGATGGATGGTCATAGTTGATTTTGATCATTTCCAAAATCCTATAAATGTAAGGGTCCTCACTCATCTTTTAAGGATCTTTTTCTATAAACTTATTATGTAGAATTATCTTCACAAGCTATTTTTGTGTAATGTTATTATACTAAATTTTAAATAGGATAGATTCAACCATTGGTATACATTAATCAATTTCATGAGCCTAGTTCATTGGTACATTGAGAGATGATGGAGGAGCAATCCACTCATCATTGATAAAGACTTGGAGCACCAAATAAGGGGAAATTACATTTTTAAGCCACATTTGTAGGAGGGATACCATTGGGAAGGTTTGATATTGTATTCCTTTTTTTAATATCTATTAGTTTTCATTTGAAAAACCCCATGAGGGAGTTGGATTTGTGAGTTTTGTTCTTTACACTTATTTGGGTTTTACTTGACTAATGTATGATCTAACTCATTTTGGATTCCTACTCTACATCTTAGCATGCTCGATGGGACCATGCATCCCATATAATCAAGGAGACTAATTTGAAACTCTTAGATATTATAATACATGCTTTAAAATATCTAAAAATCAAGTTTTATCTTCATTTTTCACATATTTTTGTCCTTTTTAATGACACAATTTACACAATGATCAATGCCAATTTACTCTAACCGATGGAAATCTTGTCCTAACCAACATAGATCCTTGTGTGAAGGTAAGAACATGGTATAAAACTTGGTTTTTTATTTTTTATTGAAATTTGATGTATTTTGTTCTCTATTTTAGAACTTGCATACTCTATATCTAATCTTTATTTTTCATAATCTAGAGACCTTTTAGGATTTTATACTTATTTTGATAACCATATTTTTCATGAAAATCATTGTGTTTTCCCTACATTTTTATAGGTAACCAAAATCGATTCTAGTTGACTGACATTGATCTTGCTTAAACTAACCAACATCTATTTTTTTTATAATTGGTATTGGTCTTTATGTGGGCTAACATTGGTCTCTATAACAGGGAAACAAAGACCAAGAGAAAGTTTTAAAATATTGTTTTCTCATTTATATTTGGGAATCAAGGTAGGCATAAAACCTATAAAATTTATAGGGCATAATATGGAAGAAGACACAAATTTTAAAATGGTTAAGTCTTGAATACTTTTATTTGGTTCTTAAAAGGAATCTAGGTGTTTTATGCTTAGTTGTTTTGTGAAAGTTTTTACAAGTTTTTCAACTAAATCCAAGGGGATAAATTTCATAAAATACTTCACTTTAGTTCATTAAAATAAACACTAAAACTTGGATTATAACTCTCAAGAGTGTTTTGTTTTATGTTAGATCTTTCAAAATTATTTATTTTTCTTAAAATGATTGAGGCATATGTGATCTCCCCCATCCCATTTAGGGAACTTGGGTGACCAAAAGTGCTCTCTATTTTAATTTGAGACTTTTCCAAAGGCATGAATATAAAATAATTACATATATCCTCAAATCTATATGGTTTTATTTATCTAAATATGAACTTAAAGTCTTTTTACTTTATCTTTTATTTTCAGTAACTTGGCTTATGATAGGAATTTCATAGCCTCCTCATGGGTTATTTAGGGAAGAATAGACCCAATAATTCATCTCCCAACATCATTTCAACCCCACTCAATAATGGGGTATACAAATCTAGAGTGACCCACTAGGATATTTGCTTGAGTAGTTAAGCAAACTCTATTAGTGGTACTCCAACTCATACCATAGGGGCAATTCAAACATCACACTACATTGAACAAGCATAGTGGTTGTGAAATGGATAATACCTTTTCACAACAAGCCAATTGATGTGGATCCAATTAATGTGTGTCATATATAGTGTTGGCCACACTTGGGACCATCTAGATGTATGAAAATTTAGTTTTAGAATAACCCACTTATTGTGAACATATTATTTATGTAAGGTGAGTAGCCTGAAGTTCCATGTCATAGTAAAATATATTGAGAGAAGGGGGTGTAATAAACTTAATTATTCATGCACCTTTATTTTTGTATTAACACTTAAAATCCTCTCAAGGGCATGTATATATATGGAATTTAATGGTACAATGCAACCTTGTCAATTTTAAGACTTTAGACGCTATACTAAGTTGTATTTTGTCATTTTATCCTTTACTTACTTGGTATTATCAAGTCTAAAACTTGTTTAAAAACCAAAAAATGTCACAACCAAACACCTTTTTTATCCATCATTTTATTTAAACAAGGAGGCATTACGTTGACCAAATCAAAACATCTTTTTGCCTTATTCAAATCCTCATTTGAAGCATTGTGTTTGTCTATCCTAGAACAACATTGTTATGCTATCTATTTTAGTCTAAACCATTTTGAAATAATATTCAAGTAATTCATGTTTTAATTAAAATTTTAAATCTCACCTTTCTAAGTTCTATGTTGAGGTGTTAATTGGTTCACCATTTACAATTGGTTTGAATTAACTTGGATGCAACTTCCCATTTAGATTGAAGGCCATTATATAGACTCATCATCATCCTTTTTTTTATCATTGTGAAATTATGTTATCTTTCATTCTCTCACACTCTAAGTTATATAACCATTCTACTTATTATTACCATGTGGTGGTGTTATGTTTCCCATTTGGTTTTAGCTTTATACTTAGGAGTTCTTGTGTTTTTTCACATCTTGAGCTTCTTAGTTCACATTATTATCTTCCTCATTAGAAGGACCTTATTTTAATTTTATAGTCACAACTCATTAAATTTGTACCTATATTTTATGGTATTGATGTATCTTTGACCTAAGTTTGTTGTGCTATCTTTCACTTTAGATTTCAAAGTTATCATACCCTCTTCCAATTTGATGAATTCAACCAACCAAAGTTGAGTAAATTAATGACAATTTCTTATAATTGCGTGGTACTACACCACTTATTTTATTATAGTCTCTTTTTACCTTATCATTTATTTGAAGAAATAAAATCACACCTTTTAAATGTTTTCAAAACACATTTTAAATCATATAAAATGTAGATAACAATCTTCTAAGCTTGATGCAAATGGTATACTTCTAGTGTGGTCTTTTATGGCCCTAGTTATGAGGAAGAACATTTTTGTGATGGACAAGACAATTCCATGGTATTTTAAGACATTCCAATGACTATATGATCATAATACGACTATTTTAAACATTAACCCTTAGATGTCAAAGATGAAGCTCTCCTAAGATTGATTGAATCAGGCACTAGATTGCCATCAGACTTTTTTATGGAATAATTGCATACCTTGGTTAGGGTAAAATAATAACAACAAGAACAATCCCTCACTCATATTTCAAAATAAATTATTGATTATTCTATCAAAGTAAAGGAAGCACTCATAGAGTCAGCACCCAATGATCAATATCTTGCCACAAAAATCAAGAAAACAAGTTAACGGTATGTAGACTAGCTTATCGTAGACTTAATTGACTCATTAGCTACCACTTCAATACATAATAATGCTTCCAAATAAAAAGAGAATGTATAGAATAAATGAAAAATACTTTAGTTGAGAACACATATATGATGGATCATGGTATCTTAAGTAAACAAATCAACACACAAGAATTTTTGTAACATACTTTTCCAAACACAAATCACACATTTTTCAATCACCAGGAGCCTCTTGTTCCTTCACTAAGCCAATGAACAAAAAATGTAGTACATATTGAGGAAATTATTAAAAACACTTTGGAAATTTCCTCTCAACTATTGTGTACTTTGGTGAATCGACCATAGACTCCCCAAAATCAATAAAACACTTATAATTCATGATGGTAGATTTTAAGGAATGTTTATCAACCTAGAAATTAGTGGCCCACCTAATCGACTCGAGTAAACCAATTTTTTTAATAGATAATAGGGTTTATATCCATAAAAAATAATGCAACAGGGGAATATGTCACCCCAGTAGAATTATATTCCACATAAGAATGCACCAAACATGCAAGAGTGGAATTCAATGAAATAAATTGTGTCATGATTAGAGACAACAAATTGAGTCAAGAAGTATAAATTTGACAAGATATGTCCATATCCATTTGATTTGAGTATTCTTCAATTCCCCTTTCTACCTCATTTTGAGGCACCCAAATTCAAAAAATATAAAGGGAAGGGTGACCCTCATGAACATATTCAGGCATTTTTTGTATTATGCCAAGAGGTAGCTTACAACAGTGTTTATTTGCTTCACTTATTTCCACAAAGTTTAGTGGGACAAGATTTAGAATAGATCCTTAAGTTACCCAAAGGATTGGTGGTAGATTGGAATGATCTATCTAAAAAATTTGTTAACCACTTTTCTTACAATATTAAACATGAGTTGACTATGGTTGATTTATGCAAAGCCAAACAATGAGATGGAGAAAGCTTCAAATCATATCTATAATGGTGGAGAGAATTAGTTGGATGCTTTCAATATAATTTACTAGATAAAAAGTTGGATTATATTTTTTTAAATAACCTACAACTTGAGGTGGTGTATAATCTATGACTCACTTGTTTAAACACATTTGAAGAAATTATAGAGAAGGGTGTGTAGATTGAGAAGGTACTTATCACTAAAGGTGTCAATATTTACTCATTGGGACAAATGTCAAATTAGACCCAATCACTTGTTCAAGCTGTTACAACAAATAAACCCAAGGGGTTTAATAAAAACAAAAACAAAAACATGGTTATAAATGGAGTAACTAAATCTAGGCATATACAAATGATGTAGGCCCCGCCAGATCCAAATGTGCAATTAGCTCCACCTAATCCAAAAAATGTTTTGTAAAGGGTCCTTCCATAAAGGACACTCAATAATAAATGCAAAATATTTAATAGATTAAGAGAGCCTCTTGAGGCTATGTTTCAAAATCTCATAGTTGATAATATAATTATGTGACCTATACCAAGGCTATTTCTTAAATATCAAGCCAAACCTAATTGGTATTGGGTAGATGAATTTTTAAACTTCTATCATGTTATTTTTGGTCATGGTGCTTATCGATTTGTGAAATTACAACATCTAATTAAAGATCTGATTGAAATCAGCAAATTTAAAAGAAAACTTGCCTCATAAAAACTAATCAAGATATGGGCATCTAAAAATATCTATTTCCTAGACATAATTAACAATTGACAAAAAATAATCAGAACCAAGGATAGAAGCCATAACAATAGAACCAAGGCTATAATCATAATCAACATGATCACAATCAAGATCATAATACCCATGATAATAACTTGGGTTACAACATTCTTTATGACTATAATAACACTGTGGTGCATATTTTTACAAACCACATTATCACCATCACTGTTAAATCTTGTGAACAGTCCCATGCTTATCAAATTAATAAACCCCTCATAGGGTCAACATCCTCCCATTTAATTAACATCATGCTAGGTACAAGTAATTCAATTATTCCTTAGTTTCCATGGGTTACTATTTTTGGACCCCTTTTAAATTATAATCACTCCTTATCGACTCAAAATTATGCAAACACAACTAAACACCCATGAGTCACCCTCTAAGGCCCTTTGCCTTCATCTTCTATTTATAATGGCTCCTTTTTATCTCTATATTTCATAATCACAACTAGATTCTCTTGAGCTACCCTTCGAGGCTCCTTGCCCTCTTCCAACACTGGACCCAATGTAAACATTGTGCCTTTGGATCCAAAGTTAAACACTATGCTAGCTAAGGGTAAACCTTCTTATGATATTTTTGAGAAGACATATAGTATATTCGACCAACTGAGTAAAACCCCAACATAAATTTATATTTTAGATCTTTTGCATATGTTTGAAGTACATATAACTATTTTAAATGACCTTCTTCAACAATCCACTAATCCCCAAGACATTAACCCTAATAATTACAAACACTTGTAGGGAATTTGTCTTCATTTTGACATGTTATATTTGATCAAAGAGATATGTCTAATCTTGGTCCTAGCCATAACAACTCCTTGTATATGGAGGTCATAATTGAAAATAATAAAATCAAGCCGGTTATTCCAATAGACAATGGTTCAGGGATGAACATAGTGTCCCTAAAGCTAGTATAATGATTATTTTATACTACAAAGGACATATATCTAGAGATAATTATAATTAAGGAATACAATAATGCTGAAAGGGAATCTTTCGGTACTATCTATTTGTCAATCATTGTTAGGTCTATGTCCCATCATACCTTGTTACATATTATGGATATTAAGTTGCCTTATAACATACTTCTTGGTCATCCTTGGATCCATGAAGTATATGTTATCCCATCCACCTAGCATTAGTACCTCAAGTTCCCCCATGATGGAATTGAAGTCACCATTCTTGTTGATCTACAACCTTACCACTATTGTAGACACCTAGAGGCTAAATTTCATAATTATAATTATTGTCCTAGTTATGAATTCATTATAAACAAGAATAAGGAAATAGTTTTGCATCTACTAAAATATAATTATATCAGCCCAAGTGACCTTGCTTCCACTTTGGCTGATCCATTTCTTATAAAAATTAAAAAAATAGGTTAAGAGGTAGAGATTTCCACATATTGTCTTAAAGATGCCTTCCATATTGCTAAGTTGCCCAAATTTCCCAAATATTTTGGCAAAACCAAACCTTCCAAAAGCCCTTATAAACCCAACATGATTTGGAAAAAGAAGAAAGATACACAAAAGCATCAATGGTATTCATACATACTACTTCACCAAATCGGGATCAAGAAGATTTTACTGAAGGAGACTAGTTATATTTTGATGGCATTATTGATTATTTTCAAAATCCAAAGTATCTTATCCCTAATCATATTATAAATAATTTTACTTATATAAGAAAATGGCTTGGGCCATGAGAGCAAGGAATCCTAAAACCTTTATCAAATAGTAAATGTAACATGAATCAAGGTCTTAGATTTATAATACCTAAGGGTGACTTCATGACTTTTGATAGTAATTCTTATGAATCGAATAACAATGGGACTCTTGGCAATGACTTAGCATCCCATTATAGTTTTTATGATGAGCTTTCTAACATAGACTTATTTGATTTAAACTCCATTATGACTATCACATCCCATTATTCTATTTGTCTTTGCCAACCCAAACTCATTGATTGGGACAAAAAAAGTTGGTCATACACCATGATAAATTCCAAAATAAATAATCTATTGAAAAATATATGGGCCTCAGATATGGATTTCCAATTGGCTATCATAAGTAAGGCTTTGATTTTTCTTTGGATCCTTATACCTACGTTGGAGAGTAAGTAAACTTTATTGGTCATGAAAAAGATAAAACATCAAGATCCTTGGGTGAAATCTACTTTAAAGCACTCATTGATTAGGGAAATAGTAAATAAAAAGACAAACCCTTGAATAAAAACCTATTTCAAGAACTATTAGATGGGGAAGTTTTCTCATATCAAAAGAATGCACAAGGTCTATCATATCCTAGATCCATAGCCAATACCAACATCATGTTAGAATGACAAGTCTTTGAGCATCTTGATCTTAACTTTCCTACGATATTTTCTAGTTATCCATTACTTGAATCGATAGATTCATATTCTTCACATTATCTAGAGATCTGGTAGTAACAACTAGAAACTGTATAAGAAGAAGAATATCATGATCAAATGTTGCCTACTATTCTATAAGATGGTTCTACACTCTTTGTAGAAAACACTACTAAGGTGAACCTAGGAACATATGATGATCCAAAAATTGTTTATCTTGGAGATTCCCTTACTGATGAGGAGCACGATCATATTTTCATAATTTTAAGAGATTTTATTGATATTTTTTCATGGGCCTATTCTGACATACTTAGACCCTGAATTGGTTGTGCATTGACTTTTATTGTTCATCCAAATGTTAAGCTAGTCAAATAAAAATTAAGGAATATGTATCAATGCATCACTCTTTAGTAAAATCAAAACTAGAGAAATTATTAGGAGTAGGCTTCATCATACCACTGGACTATTTTGAATGGATATCAAACATAGTTCCAGTCAGCAAAAAGCCACAAGGTATACATCTTTGTACTAATTTTAGATATATCAATAAGGTATTCCCTAAAGATGATTTTCCTCTACCCAAAATTGACATGATTATTGATTATACTACTGGGTATTAGATGTTGTCCCTTATGGATGGATTTTTTGGATATAATTAGATCAAGATAGCTCAAGAAGAGCAACACAAAACTATGTTCACCATGTCATCAAGAATAATCTATTATCAAGTTATGCCATTTCACTTGAATAATATTAGACCCACTTATCAATGTGATATGGCTATCATCTTCCATGACATGATGCATGATATTATTTAATACCATGTTGATGACATCTTAGATAAATAAATAACACATGTTAGACATCTTGACATTTTACAAAGAATTTTTGAGAGACTTCGAGAGTACAAGGTCTATCTAAATTCTAAGAAGTGTGTTTTTGGCATAAATTTAGGAAAAATTTTAGGGTTTATTGTATCATAAAGAGGGATTGAATTAGACCATACTAATGTCAAGGCCATTGTTTAAATGCCTCTACCTTTTAATCTCAAACAACTTCACATCTTGGAGGGAAAGATCCAATCCATTCATAAGTTATTTTCACAACTGAAAAATAAGTGCCACCCATTTACACATATCTTGAAGGAACGGATCACATTTCAATGGGATAAGTAGTGTCAATTATAATTTGTGAATATAATAACATATTTGTCTAACCTATGAGTTTTGAGACCACCAACACCTGGACAACCATTGCTTCTTTATATTTTAGAGATCGAGCATGCATTGGGGGCACTCTTGGCCCAACATGATGATCAAGGTAAGGAACATGTAGTTTATTATTTGAGATGCACACTAGTGTCTTATGAGCATAATTATATGCCTATTGAGAAGACATATTTAGCTATGGTGTTTATGTCCCAAAAGTTGTGACACTATATGCTAAATAACAAAACCATTGTTATTGCTAAAGTGGACCCCCTCAAATATTTATTGTCCAAAGTAACTTTCACAGGATGAATGGCCAAATGGGTCATGATCTTAAGAAAATTTGTTGTTGAGTAATAGAATTATAAAGCTATCAAGGGGAAGATTATTGTATATCAACTTGCATAGGCCCCTATTATAGACACTCGACCACTTAGATTCAATTTTCCAAATGATTCTATTATGACAATAGAATAAGTATTTCATGAAACTAATCAATGGAAGATATAATTTGATGGTTCCTTCACTTATCATGTATTTGGGGCTGACATTTTATTGATTACACCATAAAGGGATTTGATTCCCAAAGCATTTTATATCAATTTTCATTGTACCAATAATATGGTTGAATATGAGGCACTTAGTATAGGACTTTCTCTTATATTATAATGGGATATCCAACACTTAATGGTTGATGGGGATTTCCAATTAATTATCAATCAAACCACATACTAGTATCAGACTAGAGATGATAAGCTTGCACCCTATAATCATATTGTGGATAATCTCAAGGTTCACTTTAAATCCCTATATTTTGAATAAGTATCATGGGACTATAAAATATCTATTGATATAATGAAAATAATTGGGTTCATGATATAGATTGATAGAAGTCTTAAAGAGTATTAGTTTTTCATTGAAAATCTTCTACAACTTGTTCATGTCTTTCTAGATTTAGAAATAGTATGCACCATTTCTGGTCCTAATCCCCCACCTGAACTAACTTGGTTTTAAGATATTTATAATTATTTTCATAACCAATTTTTTCCACCTGACCTTTATAATAATCATCAAAAACTTTTCCTTAATCACATAGCCCATTATAACCTCCTTGGAAACATGTTTTATCATAAAGGCTATGATGGAATGTTATTTTATTATTTATCTTTGGGAGAATCCAAGTTATCACTTAAGGAGGTCCATGAAGGAATGTGTGGGGCCCACACCAATGGTGTAGACTTAGCTAAAAATATCCTCAAAACAAGTTACTATTATCCCAAAATGGAGATAGATGCTTGTACTTATGTAAGGAAGTGTGATACTTGTCAAAGACATGGTAATTTAATATATGCACCTTCCTTGCCACTATAGTAGATTACTATACCATGACCATTTTCTACATGGGGCCTTGATCTCATCAAGAAAATTAACCCCACATCTTCTAATGGCCATAAACATATTCTCATTATTATCGAGTATTTTATTAAGTGGATCAAGGCCATTCCTCTCACTTACATAATTGACAAGTATATTTCCAAGTTTATACATTACATTATCATATATTGATATGGTATCTCAACTTGAATTATATCCAATAATGGTGGATCATTTATAAACTGAGATGTTAAGGCTCTTTGTGCAAAATTCAAAATCAAGCACAAGAAATCCACACCATTTAACCCACAAGGCATTGGTCAAGCTGAGGTGTTGAACAAAACCATCATTGCAATACTAAAGAAGATTATCAATGATGTTGGATATAATTGGCACTTGTAAATTTTCCTACCCTTTAAGCTTATCATACCAATCATTGAACCCCCACAAGAGCCATTACATACTCCCTTGCTTATGGAACAAAAGCTATTATCCTGATTGAGATTGAGTTTGCTTTACTATGAGTATCTTTGGATAATATTGAAGATGATGAAGATTATAGATTTTCTAGGTTGCAAGATCTATAAATCCTTAATGATAAACATTTATCTACCCTAGAAAACTTTCAAGCTAATAAGAGAAGATTACGTAGAAGCTACAAAAAGTGTAATCTCCCTTAAGAGTTTGAAATTAGTGATTTGGTTTTGAAATAGAATCAAAAGAACACTAATGTTAAATGCAAGAAGGGTAAGTTCAAACCCAATTAGCTAGGACCCTATGTTATCAAAGAAAATTATAAATCAAGGGCAAATTGGCTAGCTATACTAGGTGGTGAAGAACTCCCAAAGCCCATGAACATTGTAAATCTCAAGTTGTTATACCCTTGAAAGTTGTCTGAACCATTGTCTATAAGACCCCTTACTTGGGAGAAACTTATGTTAAAGTCATTTTATCCCACTATTATATCCTAGACCAACCTAACTTAGACCATATTCATTCTGTTTTAACCTACCTTAGACCATCCTTACAAGAACCCTATTCTTTTATGACTCAATATTGTTGAAAACTCTAGACCATTATCACTTTAGATTGTTTATATTCCAAATAGACTCTTGTTATCCCACCCTAGACCATCCTATCTTAGACCTTATTCATTTTGTTTCATTTTATCCTAGACTGTTCTACTTAGTACCATATTATTTTTATACCTCAGACAATTGTAACCTAAATAGTTCTATCCCTTGAGCAATTATGATCCTGATTATGACTCATAGACATTATAGACACACTTTACACTAATTATACAAAGAATTTAAACTTAAATAGTATTTTAAAGCTTCTTATTATAGATAATTTAACATGAATACATCAACACATGGTTTTTTCTCATTGAATGGTTATTCAAATTTATCTAGCACTTCATACTATTATTTTATTATTTTGTTATTGTTTGGTAGGCATTGTTGACTTAATAGGATCACACTATCACTATTTTATGAGATTGGGCCATTGTAAATAGATTTAGATGTTATTGGAACTTCTAATCTTAGAATTATATCTCCTTGATTAGTTGGTTACCTATGTCATTGTTTATTTTTACAATCCCCATTGCAACTGATTTAGCTATTGTTTGAACTCTTACCTATATAAGTGAATATTTTTAGTTAGGTAGTTCCCTAAACCTTTTTGTGAATAGTTATTTTTTGTTTCTTATACCAAAAACCCAAAAACATTAGAAACTAATCAACAAATTAAATAAAAACATTATTTATCACTTTTGTTTATTCTGGGCCCATACTCTTGCAATTTTATGAGCACTCATTTGAATGCTCTCATCATTTTACAAGCCCATTTCATTATTTCATTTATAACATTAATCATTTTTTTCTTATCATCACTTTTATTTTATCCCATTTTCTAGGATAACTACATTTGGTCTGAAGTTCATGCTGGATCTAGCATCCACAGAACTATGTAGGCAACATCCACTTGTCTTATACATCTAAAGTCAACTTGACCATGCCTTCCTTTTCTTATTCCCCCCCCCCCCATTTTGTTCTATGTTATTTCCCTATCACTTAGGGGGAAACTTTGTCTCTTTTATTCTTATTTTATTCTGCTAGTCTCATCATTTCTTGGATTAGGGGTCACCTTATCATAGAGATTAACTCCTATATTACATGTGTATGAACTATTTTCCTTTTTCTTTGCTTGTACTAACATTGTGACTGACTCTTATTTGTGTGTGTTTATTTGATTTTTATTGTTGTTTTGTATTTATTTTTTGTCTTTCCATTTATTTTATTAATCTTTGTTCTTTTTTATTCCTTTTGTTTTTTCTTCTTGTATATTCTTGGTCTTTCGTGTTTCTATTTTATGTTATATTATGTTGTTTTGTTCTTTTGAGTTCAAATACATTCTCTTTTCACTCTTTAATTTAGTTTTCAATTAGGCTTGATTTTCTTAGAGTTGTATTTGGCTTGTTCTTTTGTTTTGTTTTTTATGAACATATTATTAACATACATGGATATTGATTATTCATATCTTATTTTCATGTTGTTTATTAAGATATTCCTACTTTACTTTTATACACTCTTGTTCCTACTTAAGTCCTAATTATTCATATCTTGATTTTATCTTGGGTTACATGTATGTATTGATTTTATCTTTGTTTTTATTTAAATGTAAATAGTTTAACTTTGGTATTGGTAATTTTTATCACTATCCTTAGTTAGAAATATTCACATTTGAACTAGCTCATTGCAATCAAAATACAATGTTATTATAATTTACTCATACTTATGATACATAATTTCATTTTTCTATTGTAAGCACCAAGTGATTCGGATTCCAAGTCTAAAAGTAAATGCAAATTTTAAGATCATTTCTCAATGCACCATACCTAACACTAGACTTTATGCAAGACATGCATCTCTTGGTATACGCTATGAGTCTAATCGAATAATGGTTCATCTTTATTTTATTCTTTTTCTATCATTCTATTTTCTCCCACTAATAGAAAAACTCCAATGGCTTGAGGTCCATCTATACTATGTAGGTAGTGCTTGGATACATGATATATCTCAAGTCATCCTAACCACCCTTTTTCTTCTATATCATCTCTTTCATCACTTTGTGCATCTTTGTATGCCTAGTTTTTTGTGGTTTCTTTAGTTATTAGACCCTCACATCTGTGTTTACACCTTTTCATATTTAATCTATGCAATAATTTATATCCTTGAGCTATGCTTACCAATTTACTTTACTGGGGCACACTATTTAAATAAATCACTAGTCCAATCAGCCCTATTGTGGCACAATTAATTATTAGTGATCAAAATTAGCCCTACTAGAAAAAAATCAATTTATCAATTGATCAAATCTACTCTACTGGGGAACATTATTATTTCTTTTATCTAAAGAAATTTTCTCATATTTCTTCAAATTCCAAGTTATGAATTTTTTTCCCTGATTCTAGTAACTTTAAAGTATGTAACTTATCTCAAGATTGATCATTCCCTAAGCCCACAACTTTTACCCTCGTTTGGGTGTGTTAAAGTGTGTTGCTGATGTTTTTTGATTGTATTCTTCCCATTTCCCCCTCATTGAGGCCCATTATATTATATTATATTTTGATCATTGAGAATCAATGCATGCAACCATTAGCTCAATATAGATCTCATCTCATCCATGGGTTAACTTCACTCTTTCTCTCTTTTTGAGAGTCCATCACTCTCTTTCATCCTCATATGCCATTTCAGGGGGGAATCATGGGTCATTTCTTCAATCATTGCCTTTTAACTCTTCTTGATAACTCTTTCATTCTTTGAAAAGATATTCCTTTGACCAAATGTCTCTCTACACCTTCTCAAATAGGGGGAAAATGTAGACATCCAATTCCTATCACCTTTGTGTTGAGATCATCAATCTTACTCAAAATGATATGATAATTCATAATATTAAGACAAAATCACTAAAACACACTAAATGGTTTGAAATTTTTATATAAAATTTTCTATTTAGGCTAATGTATCCCTGAATAGGGTAATGTATTTTATGTGATTATAAAATTTTCACAAATCCTTTTCATTCAAAATGATGAAAATGAAATTTGATGCTCTAAACTACTAAATTCTTCTAATTTATAAGCACGTGACACATGTATGTGTTATTTTTCATAAATAATACTCTAAATGTGGAATTGGTCTATACATTACTAACACCTTCTTATAATTATAATCCATTCAAATTACTACTTATTAACTTGACATTTTGACTAGTTTGATTAAATGAATAACTAATTTCCAAAGAATTACAAAAAAAAATTAACTCCACTTAAGCAAGTTAAACCAAATTAAGGGCTTAAGTGGAAAACCCATGGAAGTTATTGAATATATATTAATTATAAATTCATTTCTAATATCTGCATAATATGGTGATATCATTAGTGGAGTGGCATCCATAATCCATAAATGGAATAAATATTATGTTTAAGCCCTCCCATGCCTCATTAATGCAACTTTCTTCCAAATATTAATGGAGATATTTATGGATTGAACCTTTAAAATTGAATTGATTCATGGCCACACATCTTGATATCAAGATGGATGATCATGTTTGATTCTGATCATTTACAAAAATCTATAAATATAAGGGTCCTCACTCATCTTTTCAATCTCTTTTTGTGTACACTTATAATGTAGAATTATCTGCACAAGACATTTTTATGTAATATTATTATGTTGAATTTACAATAGGATAACTTCAACCATCAAAATAAATTGATCAATTTAATGAGCCTAGTTCATTGGTGTATTGAGAAATGATGGAAGAGCAATCCACTCTTCATTGATAAGGACTTAGAACACCAAATTAGGAGAAAATCACATTTTGAGCCAAATTTTAAGGAGGGATGCTCTTGGGAAGGTTTGATGTTGTATTCCTTCTTTTAATATCTCTTAGTTTTCATTTGAAAAACCACATGAGGGAATTGGATTTTTTAGTTATGTTCTTTATGATTATTTAGTTTTTACATGACTAATACATGATACAACTCATTTTGGATTCCTAATATATAGATACATCTAAAATTAAACTACACAAATTTCTAGAAATATCTAATATTTCACTATGTATGTCAATTTTGTAGCCACTCAGGTATATTAGGTGGCTCTAGGCTACTCAAGAATACCAACCACTATAGATGGAGTAAGGCATGAAACTAGTGACAATCTAGAATATGATGTCAAGTTTATAAAATGTAGAGAATGACATGGAGTTTGAAATTCCATATGATCAACCTATGTTTAACTGATCATATGGAAACATTGTGTTGTGCACATGCCCCCAACTTGATATCTGAGTATATTGACTCTAGACTGAGTTGTAATAATTGTATCTGCATATCTAAAATGAATATGGGGATGATCATGTCATGCATGATGCCCCCAATCTGAGCAAATGATATGAATCTAAGCTGAATTAGGGTAAATATGAGAAAAATCCTAGAATAACTATCAAAACTATAACTATATCTATGTAAACTTGTATTGTACTTGATGTACTATTTTAGCTAATCTAAATTATCCTAAAACTAGGGATACTAGATACTAGTGTCACATCTTAAATATTAGTGCCATGTGGTGATAGTGTCCCTATTTGGGCGTTAGTATTTATCAAGTCTAAAATCTAAGTCACTATACTAATTTATAATTCCCTATTTTTTCTTGTGTTTTACCTTATCTGATTTTTTAAAACTGAGCCTGTGTGCTGAAAAATGTTATGTTAATGTAATGTAGGAGCCTGTTCTCTATGGAAAATCCATATGAATGCCCCATCTTTTGGGGGTAGTTATTAAACCTATGTAATAATTTTACTCAAAATAAATATCTATACAAAATGTGTTTTATTTGGAGCATATATGATAACTACATGATAATCTAATAGAATGTGCAAACATAACATTAGAATGTAAGATAATATGAGCATAAGTATGTAATGTAAGATGTATGTTTTGTCTAGAATTGTGTAAGGGTGTTAAGATAGATG
Organism: Torreya grandis; assembly: GCA_037957365.1. NCBI lineage: Eukaryota > Viridiplantae > Streptophyta > Pinopsida > Cupressales > Taxaceae > Torreya > Torreya grandis. Next base: position 228,243 of record JARHVA010007515.1, read on the forward strand.
TAATAAATGTGTATAATAAAAAATTTAAGTATATACCTAGGGTTATGGGGCATGATTCCATCATGACACCTAAGTAGAAGGGTAGATGTATGAGGTCCCTCATAGCATTGAGAACTGGTGTGTGCAAAAATCTAAGGCAAGTGTCATGGCCATGATAAATATAAAAAATCATGAATAAAAAACATGAGGAATTAAAAATAGGCCAAGGGTCCATAATACAAGGGACATAGGCACATGTCATTAAAATTGAGAAAATAAGACATACAAGGACTTGTTCAAATGTCCACATACACAAGCAACAATCAAGTTGGCATAGGTCCACATAGAACGACATGTTTAAATGTCTACATACATAATTGGGAAAGAACACACAAGGGACATGGGCACATGTCCAAGGAATACATGAAATGAATTAGTGTAGAGACAAAGAATAATATCATATTCAAATGCCCTTGAATAGAAGAAGCATAGGGAATATAATCAAGCCTAAACTAGGAAAGCTAGAAATGAAAGAATGCATAAATGTAGTAAAAATAAATGTAAGAATGATAATGTATATATGTTGAGTCAAAATTAGTGATAATAAAAAAAAACTCTGAGTATGAGTAGCAATGGTCAATATCAAGATATATCAATGTGAAAACTAGAATGTATAGAATGCAAGGATAAAACCTAGTGATATAAACTATGTATAAGATGCCCCTAGGTGGATGATGTATCAAATTAATAATCCTAAATCGGTGTATATAACCCTATTAGGTATATGATAGAAAGTCTATATCAATGTAGTGGACCTGAGTCCTGTAAGTAATCTACATGCACTCAACAAAAACAAGTGAAGCATGTATGTATGATAAAACCAACTATACTGAGACATCTAACATATGTAGTGTCTATAAAATATAATAAGTGTAAACATAAAAATTCATATAATCTATAAACTTTGTGTTTTTTGAGTAATATCTAAATATTTTTGTGTTTTCAACATCTTATATTATTTTTTTATTTTCTATATATAAGCTATGTACAAGTAAATGAAGATAAATTATGTACAAGGAGAAAGAGAAAAGAAAGTATGGATAAGTAAATGATATAAATGTAAATGAAATAGTATACAAGAAAAGTGTAATGTCTCTATAGACCCAAGAGCACATCCATGGGATGTGGATAATCAAATGGAAGATCTATTGGAAGATCATCTAGTGTTAGATATTGAGTCTATCTAAACTCAAGTAATCCATCATCACTACAGTCATCATACCATTTATATGTAGAAGTGGAGTCTTATCCTTGGCATGAATATGTGCATTCGAATGGTATGTTACTCAACTATGTAATATTTTTCTTACATAGTGCTAGGGTAAACCACATTAAATCATGGAGTATATGTGTGAATCCTATGGTTTTAATCTATGTCATCATGTAATATGTGAACCATGTGTTAATTATGAGTGAATGTCAAGCATCTATCTAATGGATCAACTATAGCATCCACCACCTATAACCATGTACTACCAAGTGTAACCTATAAATGAGTGTCCCTATTCAAAATGAAAAATAATGTATTAGCCACATTGGGGCCACATGAAACTAGTAGTGTAATATGTCCAATGGAATCTTGACACTATCTATCATGTTGTAACTAACTCTCTTGATAAACAATGTGGTGTAAAAATGCAAAAGTGTAAGTGTCAGTATTTGAATCCTCATCTATAACCACATAGGGAATGTATTTGTTTGCTATAATAATCAATATAGTGAATGCAAAATCCATGAATTTCTATGTCAGTAAAAACTCTAACATGGTATTTGTATCTATGAAGGAGCTCATATTGATGATGGTGTTTATGCATATAGAGGTTTAGGTTCATGATATATATAGTGCCTTGAGAATTAAATTTATTTAGTCGCTATTAAGCATGTGTCAAAATCATGTCCTGTGAGTCTATGGAAGTGGAAAAAGGGTTGACCTTCCTATGGTGATAATTTGTTGACTGATCTATTCTAAACTATGGGTAATATCATCAATCATATATCAAGTAGTATCTATAAGATATAGTGTAGTCTACCCTATGAACTCCCTACCTAAATCTATATGACTGAATTGATATCCATGGATGTGACCATATATACTAAATGGATCAAGGGATATTCTAGTGATGGTCGCTGAGTATGAGAACTTGTAGTTATAGGATCTTGTGTAAGTGGTGCTACTAGTGTAGGGTGAGGTGTAAGTGCCTTTGAATAATCTCTATACTCTCTTAATCCTACTAGTGTAAAACTAATCCACATAAACAATCATCAATATATGTAAGTGGTTGGTCATCTTATATAGTGGCCTATGAATCTATGTCAAAATTATGAAAGTAAACTCTTCTGAATTAACAAGTAGTGGTAACTATGATGTAATAATCTCATCATCTACCCTAGGTGAGGATTTTCATAATGTGAGAGGCTACTCCTCTATCATTAGTGAGGTTAACTATGGTATAGAAAGTTCTAGATGAGGTATATGAATAGTCTTTTTAGACTACCTCACCTCACATATATGCATATTCTCAATGGGAATCTCGTGAGGTGGGGATTTGATGAGAACATGAGGTGTCCTATCTAATTATTTACTTAGGGTAGGAGGCTTGATGAGTCTATAACAAATAAATGGATGATTATCTACTAGATGTGTATAGGTACCTGTCATGTAAAAATTTAATGCATTAGTGAAGAGTAGAAGGTAAAAACTCTATAGCATATATATAAGGTCTCCTGAGTAAAACAATATAATGTAAATTATTTGGCATCACCTAAATGTGTGTGGGTAAGGTTTTTCATCCCATTGTAATGTCTAATGTAATTGAACCCAATGTCTATCTAGCATTTTTCATCAAACCATGATGTAATGTCTAGATATTATTATGTCTTTTGAATATATGTTATATCAACAACCATGGTTTGTATAAATGTGAGATTACATATATTGAGTCCTCAGCCACTGTTTATGAGAAATAATTTAATATCTATGTTATTTATTTAATCTTGGATTAAAAATATAAAATTCTAATAAATTACTAACTATGAAGGTAAGCCCTCATTAAAACAAGATATCACATCCTTTATAGTGTTCATGATATATATAAAATAAGATGGTTCATTATCATGAGGTATAAATGTATGATTAAGTGTTTGAAAAAGAATATATATGAAAATTATTTCTTTTTGAAGTAATTCTAATATACTTATCTTAGCTGGTGTATTTTTGAATTAATACACTATATCAAAATCTATTTGTTGATATCTAGGTCACATTATAGTGTGATGGGGATGAGGAAGGATGGTAGTGTTATGGTGATCCTATATAGGATGAGTAGGCACCTTATTCTACTTAGTGACTACTTAGAATTCATGATCTACTATTATTTGTGGGTGATTAGTAGAGGCAGGGTGGAAGTGTAGATAATCAAGTGATCTAGGTGAAGGTAGAACAAAAGGAGTCCTCTGATCCCTCTAACATCTAGTGGTAACTAGAGGTAACTCAAAGTGATCCATATATCAATGATTTATACAAAATAGGACTCACATGATGGAGGATCGATGTGTAAACTAAGCTTATCTCTAACCAAATTCAAGATAGGGGTAACATACATGTGTACTTTTCTACAAATAGTTGGTAATAAACATGCTAATTAAAGTACAAATTTCTATACCACAAAGTGAAAAATGGCTCTCATCATGATAATCATGGTAATAAGCTATAAATTAAGACTGATTAAATGCTATAAATGTGAACCCTAGGGTAATCTAGGTTTAGGGTCTATGTAATGTTTGAAGTAAGTCTGGTTCTCTATTTTTTTACCTTTTAATGTTTAGCTATGTGAATCCAATGTTTGATTAAAGGTATGAGTAGTCTAAATTAGTAAAATAATATGAAATAAATATCCACTAATTTATTATAGATTTTGGAATTGCTTTGAATTTATAAAAATAGTAATAAATATGTGAAAATAGAGACTTATCTATAAAACACTTGATATAGAAGATCTCACTGCTAAAGACTGGGATGAAAATAGGTCTGAGTTTTGTCAAATAGATCCTTATGTCTAATCCTCTCGTAGACAGTAGTGCCATAGTTGGATAGTAGTACCATGTGGCTATAGTTTCCTAAAAATGGCACTAGTGTCCTCTATGTAGGACTGCTCTTAAATTTTGGGTACACATGTGCCTATGTTTCTAGATTTTGTTCCTAAATGCATGAGGTCTAAAAATTTGTATTGTTCTTGTAATTTATGATTTATGAAACAAACCCTAATCCTTCTTGAAATTAAGGCATGAGATAAAAAGTGTATTCATTAGTAATATAGGATGGACATCCTCAACACCCTGTTATGAAGAGAGTTTTCTACATACCAATACTCTTAGGAGAGATCAAGCTTGATGTAGTTATCCAACCTAAGTGTTGGTTCATGTTTAAGTGATACTAGCATGATAGTGGTCTTGAATGCCTTGAGTGTGCTTAAGATTGGAAATATATAAACTATGAGTTTATGATAATTGTAGATGGTAGTATGTCAAAATAGGGCATAATAGAGATTAATAACCTTGATTTTTCTTAACTTGTTTCATGTTTGAATAGGTATTTTGCATCTAATTTCCATCTAGTGGATATAGGTCTAAAATTCATGTATTTATAGTGTTCTTTAGCTTGTGAAAACAATAAAATATGCTTAGGCCAACCTTATAATGGGTTTACTTTTGAAAATATATATTTTTTAGGAAAGCTAGGGTAAAGGAAATTAGTGCCATTTTTAAGAAACTAGTGGCATGTGGTTTTAGTGTCCTTAATGTGGCACGAATGTCTAGCTAGTAGGCTACTGTGCATGAAGGGCTAAGATAGGGAAATGAGGATTTGTGACTATGTTTTAGATGTCTAGGGACACCTTTGGTCTGTATAAAGGCTATGAAAGTGTGATAAAAGGATCTATGATAGGTCTAAGGCTAAGCTAGGAATATGTTGTCTTAATTAACACTCTTAGCACTCAAATACTACTTTTAGGTGATTACACTAGCCACATGTGTGGTAATTTTGGGACCTATGATCCCAGGCTCATCTAAAGCCATGTGATGTACCTATAAAATAGATTTATATATTTCCATAGATATATATGTACTAAGTTATCATTTTTAACACATGTTTATGAGTGATGTGTGATATGTATGTTTCATGTTTTTAGGACTACTAAATACAATGTGATTAACATATTTAAATTCTAATAAAGAACCCACATACACACACATATACATGGGAAACCTTAATTACTGGTTATATAGGAAACAAAATATCCACCTTACCACTATAGTTAGGTTTAAAAAAGGGTTGAGTGGGCCCTTATATGTGAAATGTCTTGAGATGTAACCCATTAATTGGATGTTGAGGGGAACACCCTCAAGGGTGGAGAGGAAATAAGCATCATTCTTTGAGTAAGTGGTGATCATGAAGGGGTAAAACAAATTATGATCCAATTTTATCTTTTTGTGGTACTCTTTATAAAATATGAGCACCATATCACATACCCTAAAATTATGAGGCCACAATAGTTTCTCAAGTTATTAGAACTAATGATTTTGATAAGCATAATTATGCTTAAGGGCATCAATTTAACTCTTATATAATTACTCAAGCTCAAAAAAGTGAGTGGCATGTTCCTACTCATCAAGAAGTGACCTAAAGTTATTAACATGTAGTGATAGGATTAAGATCTCAAGAGGGAGAATAACCTTAGACCCATAGACTAGCACATGTAGGGTTAACCCTATGGCCATACATAACTAGTCTCATAAGCCCAAAGGGTGGGATAGAGAATGAAAGTCTAATCTCACCTAGAATTGGCAAAAATATGGAGGAGAATATTATTTAACATCTTGCTGGAATATTTTATCATGCCCATTACTATGTGATTAATAGGTGGAGGATAAACATATCTTGAAGCAAAATGTTCAACCAAATCATGCATCTTAGTGATTTATAATCTTGAGCCATTATCAACATGATTATGGAAATAATCCCAATCTTATAGATGATATAGTTCAAGATACACTTAATGATAATATTACCACTCATTCCACTAAGGGGCATGGCTTCAAACCACTTGGTGAAGTAATCATTGGTAGTGATGAACCAATGTTGTCCATTTTAAAAATCCCATTTGATCTTGTTGATGAAGTCATGATCCCAAACATAAAAAGGTAAAGGGTTTTAAAATGAAATTCAAAACTCTAGTGGGGGCATTGATAGCATCCCCATTTAGCTGATAAATCTTTCAAATTTTGGTGTATTGGATAGTATCCTTAATAAGAGTGGGACAATAGTATCTCATATAATAATATATTTGGTAATGGCCTACTCTCTTGGGTAGACACCATAGGTAATCCCATGAGACTCATATAAATCAAGATGTGTAAGGGTGAGACACTACATCATAACTCCATGATACATATATTGAACAAGATCCTACCAATAATTAAATAGTATAGTACGTTTGTGAGTCTAGGAATAATTTTACGATGAAGAGTCAATGGGACAAAATTGATCCTATAAGTAGTGGATGATATATTGGTACCACTCATTATCATATATTTCCCTCTAGTCAATTAAGTAGACCATATCATCTAGAAGTGCACCATAAATCATCTCTCTAAAAACATTAGGTAATGGGAACTTGATGAGTTACTCAGTTATAACTAATCATTTTATGGATTTTTGGTTAATGATGTGGAGGTAAAAATCCTAGAGAAACATGATCCATCTCATGGTCCTACCTATTAAGTTTGTCTTGCCTAAAAATTATCAAAGCATATTAGACCTGAAAATTACATTGGTGGTCTCACCTAACATGTAATATCATAGCTTCTTCATAGTGAAGATAAGGGAAAGGAATTACCTCTTCATAGTAGTGTAGTTGAGCTCCACTCCAACTAGCATGTGAGAGATGTAGTAAATTCTTCTCTCTACTATAATCACCCTTTTTTCAAAGCATGCCCCCAATGGAATCACTGGTAATATTAGTGTTTAATAAAATATCTCAACCCTTGATGGGTGCCATAAGGATGGGAGGATTGTTAATCATACACTTCAACTCCTCAAAGTTAAGTTGAGCCTTAGGGTTCCACAAGAATGTGGTGTTTTTATTCAAGTGATGTGTGAGGGGTATTGAATTATGCACATACTACTTAATAAATCATCGAATAAATTTTATCCTTCTAAGGAATGAATTCAATTAGACTAGGTTTCATATGGGAGGTATCTCAAGGATCACCTTGATCTTTATTGGATCTACTTTAATGCCTTGCTGTGAAATGAGGAAGCTAAGAAGTTTTCCAAAAAAATTCTAAAGTTATGCTTCTAGAGGTTGAGACTAGTGTGAAATTCCCTAAGGCACTCAAATATGATTTTAAGGTCTCACACATGCTCCTCCCATTGTAGGATTTTCTAATGAGGTCATAAAAATAATTTTTTGCAATCTTGTGGATGAGGTCATGAAAAATGTGAGTCATGGCATGTTGATACATATCACTAGTGTTCTTTAGACCAAATGACATAATAACATAACATAACATAAGGTACCCTAGTGGGTAGTGAACACAATATTCAATTGATTTTCAAGTGAAATATGAAATTGATTTTACCCCAATAATCCATCCATGATAGACATCATATAAAAACTAGTTATCAAACCTATGATTTGGTCAATCAAAGGAGTAAGAAATTTATCCTTTGGGGGAAATCTAAATTAATATCAGTAAATTCAATGTAGATACATATTATCTCATTCCTATTTATACTATGGAAGATGTTGGAGACCCATCAAGGATAATCAATAGCTTTGATGAAGTCAACATACATGAGTTTCAAGATCTTAGGCTTGAATAATTGGGAAAATTTAATACTCACTGATTACTACTTTTGGTGGATGGGCATGTACCCATAATCCATGACCAAGGTTATAGATGATGATGGATAAGTCCATGCCCTACATATTATGTTATCCCCAATGAATACATCTAAAAATATGCTTTTAATAATGTAGCTAAGACATATGTGTCCATTTCAAAGAGACTACTATTGATCTTTATGATCTTTAGTCATCTAACCCTGCCAAGGTTAACATGAATGGAAATTTAAAAATCCATGGTATTACCTTCATAAAATAAATAAAGAATAGGTGGATTTATTTATCTAATTATTCCATTTCTATAGACATAACTTAGACTTGGGGAAACTAATATTAGAACCATCAACGATGTTTAAGATATATAAACATAAATGAGTGATAGGGTTATGGTGTTTGAAAAAAATACTCATGAGATTCTTGTACACTTTCCTCTCCTTGAATAGGTTATGTGTTTTTATATGGATAAAATAGCACTCAAGATCTAAGTCAATAATTCTATAGGCCTCTATGGGTGAGAAATTAAGAGTTTTGATGGGATGATAGGGAAGATACAAAGAGAAAAGAGGCAAAGGTTAAATAGTCATGGAGACATATATAAAAAATACCTTAAGAGAAAAGAACCACCATGATTCCTAGTAGAGGGAGTGGGAAATGAAGAGATAATGATGGGTGTTAAAGGAGTGAACTCTAATATTTAATCACCAGGATCAAAATGTTCATCTTTAATAAAATAAGATTCATCAATGGGTGCCTTGGGAAATATGGTAAGACCCCATGAAGATAAATCTAAAGCCTCATAAAAGGTAGTTTTATTGGTATATAACCATTCCTAGGGATATGGGTTAATATCTAGGTTATGAACCTTACCTTCAATCACAAATTAAACCACTCAAACATTGTCTATATAATATCCTACATGGTTGTGGTCCAAAGATAGCCAAGGATCATACTAAATGAGAGATCCAAATCTAACACACAAAACTCAATCTTGACCATCTTGGGTTTGAAATTGACCCAAAGCTTCATGTTACCCACTAGCATAATTGAGTCATTATTGAAACCAACATAGCTATGGTGAGACTCATAAAGCTTCCCATGACTAATACCCAACTTTTTGAACTCCCACAAAGGCATGATGTTCAATGTAGTGCCCTCATAAATGATGCATCTCTTGATGATTTTATATTTATTGGGTCCAATACAACCCATATTCACTTTATCACATGGGTACCCTCTTTCCTCATTATGATTGGTTGTCTTTTTTTTCTTTATTTGGATTTAGATACATGATCATTTTTTGAGTGATAATTGTTCTCAAGGTTGGGTTATTATCCTCCTCTTTTTCCTTTCCATAAATGATATGTCATGAGAAAGTATGCCAAATATTTTAATTCATAGTCTAAGTTTTTAGAATAAATAGTGATTCAATTCAATTCAATTCTATTATTTACATATGGCGTGTTATTAAATCTTTGATTAGGGATTTAAGCTAGAGAGATTGGTCTAGTGAAGCACCTTTTGACTGATTGAGACCTTCAGTTATTGGTCATATAAGTTATATTATTTGGGATTAACTTCAAAACTAGGTTTAGTAATGTTTTTTTATATCAATTTGTTTTTATCAAACTTTGTCTCAAAACCTTGGACTTAACATTTGCAAATGGTCTAATGTTCTGTGAGACTTTTAGCAATTTTCCCTAGGAAACTTGATTCAGTAGTGGATTATTACATAAAAATATGAATAAATATTTATAAAATATTATTCTTGAGCTTAGTCTATTTTTATTATTGTGGACTTTCATGTAATTTTCTAGATAATTTGAGTCTAGTTAGGCCTTTCATATGAATTGTTTTGATTAAGAATGACCAAGTGTTTATAACGTCCATTATAAAAGACTTGGTCAAATATTCAAGTTTAGGTTTTATTATAAAATTATTCAAGCTTCAAATATTTAATTTATGCTTTGATTAAGTATTTCAACTATTAATTATCAAGCTCCTTTACAATCTCAATTTATTAGAAGCCTTAGTTCAATTCAAATTTCCCTAGGCTCAAAATGATGAAAATTATGCTAAATATGTTTAAATATATGTCCTAAATTATTATGTATTGGTATTTTAATTCATTAAATTCCTCATTAACTATTAAAATGACTGATCTAATGTCATCATTTTAATTTACTGATGTATTAATTACCTTTTAAAATTGTGGTTTTTCCTTATCATTTTGCAATAAATCTTCTCAAACTCTACTATGCCATTAACCTTTGGGACATCTAGGGATATGTGTGGCCAAATTTTGTCTTACATACCTATTTTATATTCTTATTACATTTATATATGTTCTTAGTTAGGTTAGCTTATGGAATAACCATGGATAAGTAGACTATATATAGGAGTAGTGGTTAGTCTTTGATCATGATAATAAGTATTTTACTCTTATTACATTATTGTGGAGGTTTCCCCTTCAAAGTGGCTTTGTTATGTTATCCAATATTATACTCTTATATCAATTATTATTGTGTGATATATAATATCTTATTATTCTTTATTATATATAATAATTTTGTGTGAACATCTAAGTAATTTCATTACAAGTGGTACCCGAGCTTAGATTTGGGCAAGTTTCCTATGTCATTTTTTTTGGATCTGGTAAGGCATGACTTCTAGGAGTGGGAGTGAAAAAACATAACTTGAAATTTGGTAAGAATTAATTTTTTTTATCAGTATAGTATTGTTTGAAATGCTTTTTTGAAAAAAAATATTTGAAAAAAAAATTCAGAAAAAAAATTCCCCTTGCACATTTACAGTCATTGGATTCACCTCGATGAGATGATTGCAATGGTATATTCTTATAGTAAACTTTTTTGGTGCCAATTTTTTTTACCTTAGTATGTAAAGGTAGTTATTGGATTCATCTTAGTGAGGCAATCACAATGGTACCATCTCATGGTAGATTTTTTTGGGGTGAAAACCATCCTAGGGTTTGTATATGGTAGGTCCTACTTAGGGAAGAATAGGGGGAAAGAAACTCCTAAGACTCCTATCGATAACATGGAATCTAGAACTTTAGATCTATTGATTTCTCAACTTTAGGCTAACATAAAGGGTTGGGTGTAGCATGATGACGTTAAAATTGATGTTTTAGGGATGTGCAAAGAGATTAATGGGGTTCACACTCAATTTAATTATATCATTATGCAATTGTATACCCTTTCATCTTAGTTATATCCAAACAACCCTCTATTTCATCATTTAGGTCCTCCTCCTCTCAACACTAACAATGCCAACTTTGGTGTGAAATTGATGTTTCCAAAAGTGGACATGAATAAGTTTGATGGAAAGGATCCTCTTACTTAGATTACCAAAAATGAGAATTTATTTGAATCCTAGTTCTCAAAAGGTGATAATGGCATCTCTATATTTGAAACATGAGCAGTTCATTTGGTATTGTTAGTTGTGTGATCAAAATAAAAAGAATAGTGCTCTTGTTATATGGTCTATTTTCACTGATGAGTTGTTCACTCATTATCAAAATAATATCTCTGATAACTAATTTAGCTAGTTAGTTAAACTACAACAAATAATAACTGTGAAGGATTATATTCATCAATTTTAGAATCTATCCTTATGGGTGGAAGAAATCACTAAGGAAAATTTGACTAATTTTTTTTGTGTGGCCTAAAATATAACATTATATTGGAGGTTTGGATGTTTAACCTCAGATCTATATTAAAATATATCTCATATGCACACATGGTAGAAGAAAAAGAGATGGTCAAATGAAAAACTTTCACTACTGGTCATGATCACACCTTTCCATCACCATCATTTCTTCAACCCACCAGATTGATAGCTCAACAAATTGATGAGAAGAAAACTAAAGGGTTGTGTTATGGTTGTGATAACAAATAGATAAAATATCATTGTTGTGATGAAAATAAGCTATTTTACATCAAAGGTGCCAATGAGGATGATGATGATAAGGAGGAGATTAAAAAGGATGAATAAGGTCCTAAGGAGGAATTTGAAGACTCTTAGCCTACTATTTCTTATCATTCCCTTTTAGGTATTAGTACTCCCTAAACTCTTAAGGTGGTGGGTTTCCTAAATAAATAGGTCATTATATTGATTGATTCTAGGAGCACACACAACTTCATCAATAGTAAGTTAGTTGCTCATTTGAATTGTTTCATTTATCCCACTCCAAACTTTCAAGTCATGATTTTATATGGTGGTACTATCAAATACTCAAGAAAATGCCATAGTATTAAGCTAGCCATGGGATACTACTTTTTGGATTTTCTTATATTTTTTATTCCCATGGGGGGAGCTAACATTGTTCTGGGAGTACAGTGGCTCACCACTTTAGGCACTATTAAGATGAATTTCCAAGAATTATTCATGTACTTTCATTCTGAGCGAAGGACATTAGAGATAAGGGGATTAAGGGATAAATCTCCACAACTTGTTAGCTCCCATAAAATGATAAATATTATCTATAAGGGTGATAAAATATTTGTATCTCACTTATTTTCCATAGAAGTTCAAACAACTCAGCCATCTACACCTCCTGATCTGCAATAAGTGATTGATGCCCATTTGATTATTTTTGGTGACATCCCAAAAGGACTTCCACCCATCCACACACATGATCATGCTATCAAACTTATTCCTAGTAGTAAAACACCCAATATTAGGCCATATAGGTATCCATATACCTAAAAAAGTGAAATTGAAAAGATGGTATAAGAGATGTTGGATGCAAGAATCATTTTCCACAACCAAAGTGAATATTCTTCACCAGTTGTCATGGTGAGAAAGAAAGATGGCACTTGGAGGATGTGCCTTGAATATAGATATATCAATAAGTACACTATCAAAGATAAGTTTTCTATTCCTATAATTCATGATTTTATAGATGAATTAAATGGTGCTCTTTATTTTACCAAGTTAGATCTGTGTTCTAGGTATCATCAAATCTAGATCTATGATGAAGACATACCCAAAACAAATTTTGGCACTCATGAAGGCCATTATGAGTTTTTGGTTATACCGTTTGGTCTAAAATGCACCATCCACCTTTCAGAGTATGATGAATACTATTTTAGGCCATTTTTAATGAAATTTGTTCTAGTATTTTTTGATGATATCCTCATTTATAGTAAAAAATGGGAAGACCATTTATACCATATTTAACAGGTGCTTTGAATTCTAGAACAACATCAGTGATATGCCAAACCTTCCAAATGTACTTTTGTAACTTGTGAAGTTGAGTATTTAGGTCATTTGATTTCACATGGAGTGAAAGTGGATCCTAAAAAAATCCAAGCCATGGTGGACTAGTTGATTCCTAAGACACTTAAGTAACTAAGGGGATTTCTGGGACTAACTACTTACTATCACATGTTTGTCAAAAATTTTGGTAGCATTGTATCCCCAATCTCCTCTTTGTTAAATAAATACTCCTTTTAGTGGACTAATAAAACTGCTAAGACATTTTAAAATTTTAAATTGGCTATGTGCTCCACTCTAATGTTGGTCACTCCTGATTTTTCTAAGACTTTTGTGGTTGAATGTGATGCATCTAGGTATGGTATGGGTGTTGTAATCATGAAATAAGGTAGACTAATTTCATTTGAAATTCATAAACTAAAGGGTAAAAATTAGCACAAGCCCATCTATGAGAAGAAAATGATGGTCATTTTGCATGCAGTCAAATAATGGAGACCTTATTTGATGGGTCATCACTTTCAAGTAAAGACTAATCATGATAGTCTCAAATATTTTTTAGAACAATAGTTAACATCTAAGGAACAAAAAAAATGGGTAACTAAGATGTTAGGCTATGATTTTGAAATAGTTGACAAGAAAGACAAGGACAATGTAGTGGTAGATTTACTATCCAAGAAGGATGAATTAGTTGAGGCATTACTATGTGTTTTGACCATTCTGTAGGTAGATTGGCTAGAGGAAGCATGATCAAAATGTGAAAATGAGTATATAAACATAATATTTTCACATTTTTATCAATTAATAACACTTTACATCTTAAAATAACCTATCGTGACTCAACCTCTTTGAGTACATGCCTTAACGGGTGCACTAAGAAAGAGGTGAGAAGACCTTTGGTGCTTTATAGGATTTTTATCCCTTATTGCCATATTATTCCCTATCCATTCATCTCCTAAACCTTTTCCTAATCTATGTCTCCTTCCTTGCACATTCCTCTAGTATTTTACTCTTTCTATCCTTATTTGCCTTACTTATTACCCTTTTTACCTGTTTAGTAAGATTGGTCAACCTAGTTGACCTAACACAGTCTAGGGTCACTTTAGCTCTTCAGACCTTATTTCTATGTGGCTGATGTAGCATAAAATTCAAGAATTATCCAAATAATATTCTAGTTTGATCCAATCAACCTAGGATATCCAACATGTCTAAGTGATTTTTAGGTCAAATACTCCTACATATACAAGGTCATTTTGGTCATTTCCATATGATTGCAATTAGGAGTTATTATTCACTCGTGCTTCTTCACAATTTGCTCTTCCACCATTATACTTGAGGAGTCTTAGATTAGGTTTCTTATTTACATAATTTGAGTCTTATGGATAGGTCTTAGATGCTTTAGCCTAGAAAATTGATCCTTACAAACCATAAAAACCTCTTATGAAGCCCCATTGGCAAAGGGAGAGATTGAGTCATGATGGGTTCACATTAAGGTAAGTATATTCTAAATTTGTTCTCCTATCTTTTAGTAGATAAAAGTAGCATAAGTGTTGAATAAAATAATATTACTCATCATATTCCATGAATTAGGGTGTTACTCATAATTAATTTTTTAGAAGTTCCCTATACATGTATTTGATTGCTTTGTATCTAACCTGTTACTTTGTGCCACAAGCTTTAGTGAGCACTAGATTAGTTTAATTTTCTTATTATTATATTATTTTACTTTCTTGTTTATTATTATAAGTGAATATAAAAACCATAGGACTCTTTTAGGGTTATTGTGTGATTGTGTTAGACTGTAGGATCTAGAACCCTACCTAACATGATGTGTTATGATAGATGGTACAAGTGATCCCCTAATCATGTCTAGAATATCCTCATATTTGTCATGCCCCTACTTAATAAGTGTGTGCCCTAATCATAAGTGTAGGTGTGATCTATCTTATCTGATCCAAGATTGATTCATGCAAACCATGTAATTTTGATTGCTTACATTCTAGTGAAAATTACATGAATCCTATCTCACCACTGGTTGGATTGTCTTTACATTTCCATTTTTGTTTCCTTACTTAGTTATCATTAGCTTCACCTTCATACATTTTTGTGAAACTAATGTGAATAAAACCCTTATAATATTTATTCCACTTATTTTATTATTTTTTATCATCATTTCTCACTTATTTCCTCCTTACTTTCATTCACTACTTCATCATGAATCCAATTCATTTTACGGTTTATAAAATAGATGAGAAGAACTAAAGATATAGGAAAAATAATTTTCCTATCTATTATACTAGGTTGACCTGATTGACCTAGTGCCTTTTTTGACCTCTGTACACTATGCTAGATCGACCTATTCAACCTAGTATTGTCTTTAGACCCTGTATTTTATGCTAGGTCGATCGGGTTGACCCTGTAATATTTTTCTTCTTCTATGCTTTCTAATTTAGCTTGTTGATTTCTTTATATGTTTGATTTAGTTCTCTATCTATTATTCTTATTTCTTAGAATTATTTTAATTTTATCTTCAAGCATCATGTCCCCCATTAGAAACTTCTTAGATAGCCTAAATCCATTTAAACTCTCTATGGGGTTCTCTTTTATTCTTATGTTTTCATATCTCTTATTCCTCTTTTTATCTATTGGGGAATCTTGTGATGCCCATCCACACATTAATTTAACCTTGGGGCATCATGTGATGCCCACCTTCATGTCATTTTAGACTTTGGGGAATTTTGAGATTCCCATCCCTACATCCACTTATCCTTTAGGACATCTTGAGATGCACATCCATATATCCACTTACCCTTTGGGGCATCTTATGATGCCCACTCTTATTCTCCATTACATGCTACCAAACTAATTCAATTCCAAGAAAACTTTTGAGACACATAAGCTTGTCTCTCACATTCTCATCCTTGATATAGCCATTAATGTAGGATTATTTTCCTTCTTTTCATGTTTTTTCTATATATCTATCTAACATCTTTTTTTAGGTTACTTTAACATGGGTCTCTCCCTATGCAACAATTTCCTTCCTTTTTAAACCTTTAGTCTTCCCTTTTGGTCTTTTGGTTTTTGGATGTACCATAGTCTTCATTTCCTTTCTTTTTAAAACTTTAGTCCTCCCTTTTATTCTTTTGGTTTTTTGATTACTATAGTCTTCATTATCTTTCTTTTCTTTCTCCTTTTTCTTGCCAATGTTGTTTTGGCATCCTCTTGGGCTTTTATTTTATCAGTTTCTTGGTAAGATCATGGATAAAACCTAGCCCTCCTCATAAAATGACTAGTCTTTTTATTTATCATTTTTTATTTTCATTCTTTTGCTACTTACCAATGTTATTTTGGCATTATTTGGGTCTTTCTTTATGAGGTGCTTTATACAAAGGCTCCCTCACTTTTTGCTTATTGACACCCCTTAGGTTTTCCTTTTTTGATTTGTTTTCTTCTTTTGCTAGATGGAATGTGTAAACAATATATGTTATCATGTTTTCCTTCACTTCCCACAATCTTATGATAAGGAATCACATCTTTGATATCATTGTATTCCTTTTTTCCCTTTGACAAATTTTTTTCAATTTAAAGAAATTCAAATTTGTTACATGTGTCATTTTCCTCTTGATTTCCCCCTTTCTTTCACCTCCACATTTAGATAAAATAAGGTCAAAGTCAACATAACACTTTTATTTCACTTGGATTTATGGGACTCTTAGACCCCATGCTCTTTGATTTTCTCTTTTATAGCACCCTTGTCCCAAATTTTTCAAATTAAAGTCATCTTTAGCACCCATATTTGGTCTTCCAAATCCGTATGGAGTAGGAATTTAAAAAAAAAGATTGAAAATAAAAGGCAATGATATCTAAAAGGCAACATACACATATTAAAAGTCTAATCACACAAAAATATGTGATTACAAGTACATCTCCTATCTCTAATTGAAGCTCAAACTCCACAGTCAGCTTCACATAGAGCCAAAGTCCTTTGCGGTGTGGTAGGCTGGTATATTGGAACAAGGGATTTCAAAAAAATCTATAGTGCTACCTAATTTATCATGCAAGTACCTAATATTTGTAGTAGATCGATGACTCTATAAGGGGTCCTAAGGAGTGAAGAACATGTCATGGGGAGGTAGGTTCATTTTAATTTTCATGTATATAGCCTTCATGGGATGATCTATATACTCCATTTGTTGACCTAAGACTTGTTTAGCTAAGAGAAGTTATTTAGAGTCCTTAAGGTCGAGAGTCCTCTTATTTTGACAAACCAAATTTGAGTGTCTTAATTTAAATAAAGAGTTCCTCTACCTTGCTTTTTCCTTCATTCTCCCCTCTACCCCATTTCATTTCCCCCCTTGATAAAAAAATTATGATTCCAAATACATTTTCACTCTTATTTTAATTCCTTTTTTTCATTTCTTAAAAACATGCTAACACTACTTTATTTCATTTTTATCTATCTTTAGATGAAAAAAAACATGTTGAAGAAACTATGGATCATTTTCATCACGTTCTATATATGTACTAAAACTAATTTTATTTCCTTTTCCCTATTTATCTTGATTTTTTTGTTCTATTATTGCAGACACCTGAGTTCACACCCTTTTTCCATTATTTCATGAGATGTGGATTGTTACTACTCACCTAACCATGTTGTTTTCCCTTTTATGCATACCCTTTTTCCATTGATGATTGAGATGTAGATTATTACTGCTCACTCATCAATGTTGTTTTACCATTTTTCTTTTTGAATCCTCTTTTTACCATCTTCTTTGACATGTATCCTTGATTTGATTTGGTTGGTTTACCTTTTCTTACTTGAGGCTTACTTATTTGATTTTTTTTAGTCTTTAGTAGCCTTAGATTTTCAATTACCTGATTTACTCTTGTTTGACTTGGTCATTTGGTCTAACATATCACTTGTCACCCAGCTTGCCAAATTCCCAAGTATGTCTCATCCACATAACACTAGTTATCTTGGCTTTTCTTGCATTTGTTTATTTTTGATCCTTAGTTTTATATTTTTGGGTTTGTCCAAAGTAGTCTTTACACCCTCCATAATCAAAGCTAAAACATAGCTGATAAACATCTTATGATAAAGGTAAATTAAGGTACACATCATTTACTTTTTAGTTATTTAGTTTTTAGTTAGTTACCTTTTCTATCATTTACTTTCAATTATTTTATGCTTTTTAAAATACTATAATTTTTTTTAGCATAAATGTTGTGTGTCCTTATGTTCTTTCTTGAAGCACCATCCCTATTATAGCTTAGTGACATGTGATGAACTTTGAGTGGGGAATATGTATACACATAATATTTTCACACTTTTATCCATTATTGATGTTTTACATCTTATAGGAACCTATCACGACTCAATCTATTTGAGTCCATACCTTAAGGGGTGTATTAAGAAAGGGGTGGGTAGACCTTTGGTGTTTCACAAGATTGTTATCCCTTATTTCAATCTTATTCCCTATCCATTTAGCTCTTAAAACCTTTCCCTAAGCTATCTCTCCAACTTTGCACATTCCTCTAGGATTTTACTCTTCTATCTTTCATTATCTTGCTTAGTATCCTTTTTACCTATTCAATAAGCTAGGTCAACCTAGTCAATATAGCACAGTCTGGGGTCACTTTAGCTCTTTAGGCTTAGTTTCCATGTAGTTGACCTAACACAAATTTCATGCATTAGCCTGATAATGTGCTAGGTCGACCTGGTCGACCTAGTACAACCAACATGTCCAAGTAATTTTTGGGTCAGATACTCCTATATATATAGGTTCATTTCAATCATTTCTATATGAATCCAATCAAGATTTATTATTCTCTCATGCTTCTTCACAATCTACTCTTCCACCATTATACTTGAGGAGTCTTAGCTTAGGTTTATTATTTGGAGAATATTAGTCTTGTGGATAGGTTTTGGATGATTTGGCCTAACAAAGTGATCCTTACAAACCAAAACAACCTCTTACAAAGCCCCATTAGAAAAAGGGAGAGATTGAATCATGATAGGTTCACATTCAGGTAAGTATATTCTAAATTTGTTCTCCTCTCTTTTATTAGATAAAAGTATCATAAGTGTTGGCTTGAATAATATTACTCCTCATATTCCATGTATTTGTGTGTTACTCATACTTATTTTATTTAAAGTTCCCTATACATGTATTTGATTATTTTTCATCTAACCCCTTACTTTGTGCCACAAGATTTGGTGAGCACTAGATTAGTTTACTTTTCTTGTTATTAGATTAGTTTACTTTCTTTTTTATTATCATAAGTGAATATAGAAACCATAGGACTCTTTTAGGGTTGTTGTACAATTGTGTTATACTATAGGTTTTGGAACCCTACCTATCATGATGTGTTGTGATAGATGATACAAGTGATACCCTAATCAAGTCTAGTATATCCTCATATTGGTCATGCTCCTACTTATTATGTGCCCGAATCAGAAGTGTAGGTGTGATCTATCTTATCTAATCTAGGATTGATTCATGTATACCATGAAATTTTGATTGCATATAGATAGTCCTACCCATGATTTGATTTAGAATATTTAGCAAGGTTTGGGTGGATTTTAAAATTTCACATGGAAGGGTGATGCATTATGGTATAAATATAAATTATACCTATGTAATAATTCTCTTCTTAAACATAAAAGCCTTTAGGAACTTCATGTAACTCCAATTGGAGGTCATTCAAGATTTTTGAAAACCTATCATAGAATCAAGAAGGATTTTTTTTGGAAGGACTCAATGGGGATGTCCAAAAATGTGTGGATAAATGTATGATCTTCAAAAAAATAAAGGAGAAACCATCAAAACTCTAGGTCTTTTTCAGCCTTTATCCATCCCTAGCCAATGTTGGGAAGAGGTATCTATGGATTTCATTATAGGGTTACCAAGATATGATGGTCAAAATGTTATCATGTTTGTGGTGGATCATCTTAGTAAGTATGCTCATTTTTATTATTTATCATATACATTTATTGCTAGTATAGTAGCTTTCACTTTTCTCAATATATTTCAAAAATTACATGGTACCCCTAAGATCATTGTCAGTGATAAAGATCCGATTTTCACTAACAATTTTTGGATTGAGTTATTTGTATGTTTTGGCACCTAGTTGGCTCATAGTTCATCCTATCATGCTAAATCAGATGGATAAACTGAGTAAGTAAACACATTTTTGAAAGGATATCTCTATTGTTTTATTTTTGATAAATAAGATAAATAAGTTCATTAGTTACCACTTATTGAATGGTGGTATAATACTTATGTTCATAGTTATTACAAAATGTCTCCTTTTGTGGAACTATATGGATACCACCCTCCATCTATCACTTCAACCTTGAAGGTCCATCCTAAGGTTTTTGTAGTTGAAGAATATATTCACCATCAATAAGAGGTTCTTACAAGTTTGTGTGAAAATTTACCCATGGCCTAGAATCACATGAAGCAATAGGCAGATAAACATAGGAGTGAGAGGAATTTTGACATTGGTGATCAGGTCTTTATTCACTTTATTAATCATGGGATATACTGAGAGGGGGGGGTGAATCAGTATATCATAAATCTTATAAACTTTCCCTTAATCAAATTCCACTTAACCAAACATTCAAAATATGCAATAAAAACTGAAATAATAAACACAATGCAAGATAGAGAGAGACACCATATTTAATGTGGAAACCCAATATGGGAAAAACCATAGAGAATAATCTCAAGTATATGAAACAACACCAACTCAAACTACAATATTTGTAAGAACCAAATTGCAAGATCACCAACCCCTTTGCTGAGTACCAACACATCAACTATTCATGAGCACCAACCCACAGGAGCACCAACCCATTTGTTGAGCACCAACATAGCAATAATTTGTGAGCACTAACCAAAAGGAGCATCAAACCATTTTCTGAGCACCAAAACAACAATAATTCATGAACACTAACCCATAGGAGCACCAACCCCTTTTGTGTATACCACACAACTATCTCTTAATGTTGCTATCTCAACAAATGATAGTTCATTACAATATCTCTTTCCTCTCTCACCTTTGCTCTTCTAAGCTATATATAAAAAATACAAATCATTCTCTTCTCTCACATCTACTCTTCTAAGCTAGACATATCAATTACAAATCATACTCTATCTCACACACATTACAAATGGATCCTCAAGCCTTTATTTATAGCTTTCCAAATGACCTTTGGCCTTCACCCTCTATGACCCTTCAACCCTCATGGAAAATGGCACCAAACTTGCATGACCCTTCATATCCTTGAATTTGAAAAGTCATGTGGTGACCCTTCATAAGCAAAAATTTCCTTTCCTCTTTTGTCCTTATCTTGGTGACTTTTTGTATTCCTCAAAGTGTCCCTTCCATAAATTGTGCCCTTCCTCTTTTGTCTTCACTTGGTAACTCTTGGAATTCACCAAGATGACTCTTCATGGGAAAATGTGTCCCATTATTCTTTTGTCTTTGCCCTGTGACTCTTTGACTTCTACATGGGCCCTTATTTTGTCTTATATACAACCAAAAATATATTCATTAATATTAAATAAATATTAACACACATTAGCCAAGATATAACTATTACAAACATCATTAAATGCAATGGGGCCTTAATCACCAAGAATGATAGACCTTTGACATCAATGACAATATTTCCAACACACTTTCATCCATATAAGTAGATGTCCTTGAAGCAATAGAAAGAGGATAACAAGTTATCCCTTAAGTATTATGGGAATTATCACATCTTGCATCTTTTTTACATCAACATCTAGAGTTGATTTAATGTTGAGGATAATGTTGTTTTGAAGGGGAGGGGCATGATACACCCTTAACCTTTAGTGTGTTTAGGGATATTTGTGTCTAACTTATGGCTTACATACCTCTTTTATATTTTTATTCAATTTCTCTATGTTCTTAGTTAGGTTGGCTTATAGAATAAACATGGCTAAGTAGACTATATATAGTAGGTAGAAGCTAGTATTTGATCATGATAATAAGTATTATGCTCTTATTTCATTATTTTGGAGGTTTCCACAACTAAGTGGCTTTGATATATTATCCATTATTCTAATCTATTGTCAATTATTATTGTGTGATCTCTCATATTTGCTTATTTTGTGTGATATATAATAATTTTATGTAAACATCTAAGTGTAATTTCATTACAAAATCTTAGTTGAATGAGATCCTCCCATGTGGCATGATCCCATTCATCTAAGAGCTTGACTAATTTCAAAGACTTCCAATATTTATTTTTTCCACAAGGCCCCAGAAGTCCTGAGAGCTTACCACATGGCACAGTCCTAAAGATTTAGGAAACTAGGTGATAGAGATAAATATACAATGTCCCCATGGATTTGAGCCCCATATTCATGCCATATGACATGATTGTAGGGACTTAGAGGCCCATATTAATGAATATGTCCCCATAGCTCTAAGCCTTGCAATGATGCCATGTGGCATCATCATAGGGAATGAAACCTTGGGGATGTGTTTGAATAATCAAAATTTCACTATAGCTCTAAGGCTTGTGATGATGTTATGTGGTATAATCATAGGGATAGAAACACTAGGGATGTGTTTGAATAGTTGGAAGGTACCCAATACTATGAGTCTTATGATGATGCCATTGGTCATCATCATAGGGATCAAAACCCTAAGGATGTGTTTGAGTAGTTAGGGAGCTCCCATAGACTTGTACTCTTGGGATGATGCTACATGCATAATCCCATTAGTTGGGGTAAATAGGACTCCAAATGATGCCTATGGAGCTAGGGAACATCTCCATAGCCTAGCTCATCATGATGATGCCACATGGAATCATCACATGAGTTGGGGGTCCAAATAAGTTTAAAATATATCAATGATGGGGAGGCACAAGGACTAAATTGATGGCCATAAAGTAACATATAATTCTAAGGGGCCACATGGTTAAGGAAGATGCCCAAAGGGATTTTGGATGAGTGCCAAGTGGTAATAAGGGAGATTTATAGCTAAAAAGAGCCAGAAGACTAAGAATAAGGAGTTAAAATTCATGTCCCACCTAGCCATTAAGGATATCAAAGGCCAATATTGGGATGTACATTCAATTAAATTGGAAAATAGAATTTCAACTTAGTGAATTGATCATAAAAACAAAAAATCAACCTAGAATTAAGGTTAAAACTAGTTTATAGTATAAAGTCATAGACATGGAATGGCTAGGTGACATTAATTAAAAAAAGATAAAGAGATAATAATACAAACATTAATCTTAAGGAGGCATGGTTATAATTAAAAATAATAATCAAATCAAGCTAGATTTTAAGGGGTCTAACTAGTCAAGGGAGATGGGATCATTTTGTCTACATAGGTATCACAACCATGAGGAAATATGAATAAAATTTCACTTTTTTTGAGAGTGGAGGGGAATATTATAATGTATTTTAGTTGTATTGGCCTTAGGAGATAATCATGACAAAGGATGAGAGGCTTGTGATGGATGGTTTGAGTGTGATGGTTGGTTCGAGTCCCATTCCCCTTATATATAATATGTCTTAGATTATTGTTTTTTGTGGGCATTTTAAAGAACCAAATATATATAAATTGTGATAGTTTGAGACCTATTTTTTTATACTTGAAGACACAACTAAATGATTTATAATAACATTGAAATAGATACTAGTCTGGTTCAAAATCCAAGTTATTATTTGATAGTGTATTTATTTCTTTAACTGAGGAAAGTTGATTAATGTAAGGAAGAAATTATAGTGCCTATTTTCTAATTAATGTGTAGTTAGATTGTGTTATATCTAATCTAATTGGTTCTAGATTTATATTTTGTTTAGTTGAAGTTATTAAAATCCATTATGTGTAGTAGATATAGGCCTTACACATGCTTCCATTTGATATAAATTCAGAGTAATATGTTCAATTCATTCCTCAAAATATTTACCATTAAGTTACTTGGGTTTGTGATATATCTATACCTAATACCCAATGGTATAATTGAAAGCATACATACTCTTAACTCTAAGCATTAAAAATCTTAATTTGACCAAGGAACCACTTACTTTCATATTCTAATCTTTCTCTTTTTTTATGTTTTTTTGTGATTAATAATCTATCTATTGTATTATGATAGTTACACCTAGGTAAATGAGAAAGTAAAAGGATGTAGACAAGCATAAGTTATAAATATCAATAAATACAAAGTGGATTGAACTTCTAGTGTTTAATTTCCATTGCTCACCCAACTAGACAATTAGAAATTTATTAGATATTGGATTTAACTAGATGAATCCTAAAAATTAGGTGAAATTTTATACCATGTATTTTTATTTCCCTTTGGCCTATAAAAATAATTAGGTCTAATATATGTTTATGTTATGGGTCACAAATAGAGGCCAACAAGAACTAGTGATAGGAGGGCCTGAACCTTTGTCAATTTTGAAATTATATATACCTTGCATTGTATTGATCTATCATCTATTTGGAACTTTTATATTCTTTGTATTTAATAATATATTGGTTTTTTTTTATTGGTATAAGTATATTTAAATCATATTTGATAGCTTAAATAATATGGAGTCTATTGAGTGTATCACTAGGTCCCAAGCAATCAAAGGTAGATTGATTATGTCCCCAATGAAAATATTTAGGATAGAATGAGATAATAAAGGGATATAAAGACATTTGGACACCCCTACCATTCAATCCTCTAAATATACCTATAATATACCCCCACCCATTATTTCACCCATGAATTGGTTATCAGGGTTTGAAATAAATATTTTAGGAGACATGCATGATCTTCCTAGAAAGCTTGAGAGGTACCTTCCAAGGTTCACCCAAAGTTTTAGGAGGAATATTAAGGAACATGTCACATCCTATAAAATTGTGCTTAGGGTATTAAATGTTGAGCATGAATATGTAGCTTTTAATATATTCCATTTCACCTTACTTGATGTAGCTTATGATTGGTTCTTCAACTTTCCTAAGGATTCAATTATAAGTTAGAATAAATTGATTAACATGTTCATGGCCTAGTTTGTCTAGGTGGTAGACCCCAGTGTTTTATATCAATAGTTTTCTAATATAAAAATGGATCATAATGAAATTATATGAAATTTTAGTAGCTAGTTTTAAAATTTGTAAAGTAGGGTGACAAACCTATATAGACTAGACTATTAGTTAGAAATTGAAAATTCTAAGAATGCCTTAGGAAACATAGATATCCATGTTATTAAGGAGGGATCCAACTATCACTTATCTAAACCTCACTTATGTAGAGGTAATTGTTGACTAATTTGACCCCAAGTCAAATTACGTTAACCCCCTATATAGTTTAAAGTTGTCATAGGATATCCTAGGTTAAAAAGTGGTCCTATAGTCTTTAATGAGGACAAACATATGTTTTATCTTTGTCATTTTTGTCTACGTTGGTCTTATGTCATCTTAGGCCACCTTTTGGGTCATTTAATAAACTTGTAAGTTTTACATAAGAATATAAAGGTGTTAAGATGAAATGTAATATCCCAAATGTCAAGAATGTTTAGATAAATTGTTGTGAAACTGACAAATTATAGGTTAAACATCCATCCAAGAAGATCAACTAAACATAAGAAGTTTTAAATAATTATACAACCTAAGTCACACAATTTTCATGTGGGAAGAGTTTATCAGGGTCACTTTATATCCCCATAGTTTAATTCCATGCTTAAGTAGCTTTGATATATCCAAAATTACCAAAAATTGACCTCTCTCTCTCATCACTCTCTTGGACAAGTCAAAGAGGTCAACTAGTTTCCACTTGGTACAGATAGGATGAATAGAGTTTAAGTAATTACACTTGATGGGTGAAATTAGTATTGTTTTACTATAATTTCATGGTCATAGTTCCAAGTTTTGTGTTTGTTTCTTTATGAACCATTACAGAGATTGTTGGTGACTCCAAACTACCTATACATCCCTAATGGTTTTGGTTTTCCTATTTGATGGAATTAGTCTATGAAAATAAAGTGTTATACATGGAATTAAAAGATATTTTATTTATTTTAATGTTTTATTAAACTTATTTTACATGTGTGAAGGTGAATAGGTTAGCAATAATATCTCACTTTACTAGTAGAAGACACCATTGAAGTCTACATATAGTGTTTCAACAATTGAAAAGCTTATCTTCCTATATTGATCTTCGAACAAAGGTGATATATTGTGTTCAATATCTCATTTTATGGTTATTATTATCTCCTTTTAAATTTTACTCTCAAATGGTCATGGTTAGAAGTGCAAAGTCTATGACACTTAACACAGTCAAGTAACCCTACAACTATCACCTACATTCAAGTGGAACTAAGCCTTGATTAGACATGTTGATGAAGCAATAAGTTTTAAAAATTGTGAGAAGATTCAAAAAGTGAAAATAATAATAATAATAATATATTCAAAGGGTTAGATATTGGTTGTGAAAACCAATTCAACATACATAGTCATATATCATATAGACCTGTAGGCAGTATCCAACACTGGTCTGAGGTCAATCCAAAGGAGGTAAAGTAGTGTTGAATAGGAGATGTTTAAACTGAATTGAGACATTCAATTAGGTATAAGAGAATAAATAATACTATGGTGATAATATTTAATCCATTTCATGTAGTCAGACCTAGGACCATGTTCATAGGTTGAGAAAATTACAATTGAGAATTTTTACCTTAACTTCTTTGAATTAAGTTTTGCTCATACACTAGGTCATCCCATGATGAAGTGTATTGAGATCCATATAGGCCTAATAGTTCATCTCTTATAGTCTAGGCCTAAAAAAAATGTATTGACATAAGAATTTGATTTTTTGGTTAGAAGAAGAGAATGTAAATAATCTTCCATTTCAAGCAAGTTTACACTATAGACATTCAGTAAACTACAATACTCTTGAATCCAAAATGATCTTACAACATAATAATGACATAATGGTTATATGAATAAAGAAAAATTGACTTTATTTTAATGAAATATGACACCAATAACCTAAATATTAATCAAATGAGTTGAGATATAGTTATTTTACATAGTTTATCACCTAAAAGAGTCCTTATTTCTCCTAAATTACCACCTACAATTTGACTTAGTCTATAGACTAGCCTAGGCTAGTGGAGACAGATGGTTTGAAAGGTTGGAAAAGGTATAAGTTGGATGAACATATTAAAACCTTTATAAAACCATACAACACATATTCATATTATTCTTAGATGAAAGAGATAGATCAAATATTGGGTTTTAAACCTCAACTAACAATCAACCCAAAATCATGCACAATCACTAGGCTTGAGAAGTTAGTTTTAGGTTTTGGAGTGTTGAGAGATATTAATATGTGATCTAACATTGGAAAATTATATATATGGTATCCATTACCTAATATATATCTCCATAATCTCATTTTTTATAGGAAAATAGGGGATATTTCCTCTATTTTGTCTCAGATAGAGGGCACTCCAAAAGTAAGATAACTCTAGGTTTGGTATGTGAAGAGTGATATGGATGAATGGGAGAGTCTTGAGTGAATATGAAAGGATGTAAAGAGTTTAATTAGACATTATTTTTTTAAAAATGCCTTATATCCATTAGACCACACATAGGTGGTTATATACACAATCAAACATTGTCCAGACCTATTAGGCCTAGAACTAGGCCTAAACCCTTAGGGTACCTAATTCTACTTACATGAAAACATGATATTAATAAGCCATTTGATGACATTTATTAGAGATTTCATAGTATAAAATAACCATTATTTTGAATGTAAATATCCCAAATTGGTCATTTTGTCCTAATTTGGTCTCAACCCTTCTTAGAATGCCTAGAAGGAACTTGAGAGCCATCTTAAATTTCTCATACATGTACGAAAAAGATGCATGAGACATAAAAAAACAAGGGGTAGTTGAGGAGGTTCATAAACTCAACATTTATGGAATTGGTTTAGGATTTGGACATCTAACCTTTATAAATTGATGTTAAGAAGTTAAGAGACCTGAAATCCTCTCAAAAGCCTTGTGCAAACCTGATGCAGAAAAATGAATGGATATGCATGTAAAAGTGGAAAATTGGTTAGGAAAATGAATTTAACATATATAAAACTCACCCAAGATCCATGAATCCATTTTATCCATACTAACACTTGTACATATAAACTAAAATATGAGTTTCTTATAGGTTTTGATTCATTTTATAAGTACAAAGGAGAATTGGTAGATGAAATAAATTAAAATAGGTCTATATAGAATTATTATAGCTCCCTATACTCATTTATCACTTTATTTGATCATGTAAATGAAACTCCTCTACTAATCTTTTCATTACAAGTAGTCTTGGACAGATAGTGAAATGACAAGTGACTACCTAGTGAGAATATGAGAGGTCTGATATTGGATATTTTTGAGGTATAAATAATGGATTAGAATACAAAATTTATTTTAATAGATGTCATAAAACATATTTCAAACATTCCCTTAATCAACTGTAATTCACTTAGGTGACAAGTGTGAAGATTAAAGCCAAGAAGGCTAGTAAATGACCACAGACAGTGAACATAAGTAAAGGGGTACCTAATGAATACCACATATTATTTCTAACCTCCCATGATATATAATATGTGTCAAATAATTCATAAGTTTTTTTCAATTATTCTAATGACTCTTCATCACTGAAAGGTAGTTTCAAGTAAGACACTGAAGAGTCTCTATGACCAATTGAGGGAAGGTGTTATATTTTAGATGGACACTTGTCCAAGACCACTTCATGGTCCATTTTCCACCTCATTATCTCAAATTATATTTTTTTTAATTCCTTTACACTTGTAATTATGTCCCTTGAACTTTTATTCTTCTCTCTCCTCTCATGTGCTATATATATGCAAGCCTTTTTGGCCTTTGTATAAAATCCACACCTAGTATGGTGAATCTTTGATGGTTTGAATATTGTATTTTACCTTTTAAATAAATATTTACAATCTATTTTTAAGTTCATATCTCTTTGAATAAGTGTGTGAATTAGTGAATAGTGGAATGACAAGTGATAACTATCTATCCTTGTGTTCTCTTTACTCTTTCATGTTTAAGTGCAAGTAGTTATCCCTCTAATGGGTCACATAAAATGTAAATAGTGTATTTGTCTATCTCTAAGTGTAAGTATTAGAATTAGTGTTTAAAATTTGACCTCTTGTTCACTCACCTTGAGAAGTATAATATATATCACCTCCATATTTAAAACACTTATGTTAGAGCAATCTAGGATGTTGAGACTAGTATTGTGAGTCATGTTTCATAGTGTAAGTGTATGGTAGTCTAGTGGAGATAAATATGGTGTATAACCTT
Organism: Torreya grandis; assembly: GCA_037957365.1. NCBI lineage: Eukaryota > Viridiplantae > Streptophyta > Pinopsida > Cupressales > Taxaceae > Torreya > Torreya grandis. The sequence continues at coordinate 257,791 of JARHVA010007515.1, forward strand.
ATTATCATAGGCTAATTTTGTGTTATTTATATCCCTTTTCATCTAAGTAAACAATTACTATAGGTGATGAGATATCAAAGACTAACATAGGGAGCTAGCCCTTAAACCTAGAGGTTTACAATTATCTCAAGTACATTTTGTCAAGGTGAATGTTTGTCTTGACAACATCAAAACTACATATGTGTGTTTTACTCAGAATTTATAAACTCCACTAAAAGTAACATATGGTTGTAGACCAATTTTTATCATTCCTTTTGTTCATACTTCATGGTCTTTACTAAGTCAACCACTAGTAGAAGTAACAATCCTATAAACCCACTCCTTCAACTTGAACTTCCTCTTGAAGTTCAACACCCTTAGCATATCTTGACATTTTAAGAGTAAGAAGACTCTGTAAGATAAGAAAATCAAGATAATGAATAGGAACTTGAGGATAAAATGGCTAGGGTACATGCTTTCCTAACCTTTAAAACTAAAAATACTATACATCTCAATGCATATGATGATATCCCTCCCAATCCCACCAAAAGTATTCCAACTTTCAATGGGGAGGGTTCTATCACCCCAAGTGAGCATATTAGGGACATTTATAACTTTTACAACTTTCATAATGTCACTAAAGTTAACATTAAAATTTGGTTACTTATCATGTCTCTTTGGGGAAAGCCCTTGATTGGTATAGGACTTTATTGGGAGGATGTATCACCACTTGGGATGAGTTTGGAGAGTTGTTAACTCAAAGGTTTGAGGGAAAAAGTGATCACACATCACTCATTCATCAGTTGAATGTGATTCAAATAGGTCATAAAGAAATTATTTATGAGTTTAATGAGAGGTTTCAAATAACTTGGTATAGATTTCCCTCTCCCATGAGGCCCCTTTCAAGATTTGTTTTCCATACATACCTAAGGGCTATTGGGATTGATATAGCCATCATGTTTTAGTCTATGTGTGGATAAAATTTAACTGAAGCCTATGACATAGACATTAGATCTTATAATGGTTTAATACAAGCTAGTAAACTTCCTTAAAAAATATATATGCCTATTCTTCCCAACATGTCTACTACTACTCCAAGTCTTGCTCCAAATCTAAGTGAAAACAACAAGTCTATAGCTACCCTAAATAAGTCATAAGATACCATTAATTAGGAGGAAATATCTGAAGCCTTTGAGGCTCAAGTTAGGAAACTAAATCTACAATATGAAGTTAATAAAAATTCCTATTCCTATGCTTCACAATAAAATAGGTTCCCACCTCATTAATATGTTCACAGTAGGGGGAAATTATAACTTAACTTCAATAGGCCATCTAATGAATATTATCTATCTTTTACTCCCAACAAAATATCCATGGTCCTATTTCATAGTAACTTGGTCTAAGGAGCAGAATGATAGTTTCAAAGATAGTATATGGATGCCAATAAAGGTGAAGGGAAAGCCTTAGTAGCTCAAGGAGGAATTACTCCTCAATTAATAGTAGAAGATGTGAAATTCATGTAATTATAAATAAATTAAGGATGAAAGCCTTAAAGAGTGAGCTTGACAAACTTTCTAGTGGAAGACACATTTGTCCTAAACCATGGAACCTTAGTTGTAGATAATACAAGATCAAAGAAGAAAGCTTTGGAAGATGTTCATGGTATTGACATAAGTTCAAATAATCCTTCTCTAAGTAAAAAAATTGTTGGAATCAAAAATGACTAAGAATGTGGGGGTGAATAAGTCTTAAAAAAATTTACAACTTTACTTTATCATTCATGAACTATTAAAGGAATATAGTGAACTAACAACACATTAAGAACCATGAGATAAGAGCATAACACATAAAACACTTATTTAAGTGGTAAGCCCTCAAGGGGAAAAAACCCACTGATATATAAAAATTAAATATAGTCCTATAATAAAAACATAAATATTTAGTGAATTACTAACTTCATATAGAACACCAACCCCAGCTAACTAAACACCAACTCAACTAGGTTTTGGCAAGCACCAACTTACAAGGAGGAATCAACCACTTATATGACTTAGAACCAAATCATCCACATAATTTATTTGATAATATTTATCACATATTATTTTTAAAATAATTTATGATTACCACCTCTTCAACTATTCACACTCTTAGCCCTCTTAAAATGCCTTCTAGTCTCCTTCACTCAACTAAGTCTCTTCAAGATAGATTAGGTCATTTAAACTTGATATTAATCTATAGTACCCATGTTATATATTATTTTAAACCTTTTAATGTTATATATGACCTTATTTATCTCTTAAAATTTTATATCATTTGCTTCAACTCAGTCATTATCTAACTAGTCAATTAGGCCTATTAGGCCTTGTTCTTATACTAGGCTCTTGCCCATACACCTATTTGTTATAAATACACACTTTAACACTTGTATTTTAAATAAAATAGGCCTTATTACATTATAAAAACATGAATCAAACATTAAAATAGTTCAGTCATAGCATATAGGACCAAAACCCCTTTTTAGGCCTTAAGGAGACCCAGTTCAATTATGCCTTCATTAACACACATTACCCTTTGAACTCCTTTAAACACTTTAAAAATAATAAAATGGTAGTAAAATATCTTATTTAACTAAAATATATCCCTAATAATCTCATATTATGTCAATGACACTTTTTTTATCTCCAATAACTACTTGAAGCATGCCTTAACACAATTCACAATTAGGCATGTGCATACCCAAAATTTTTGTCTTGAACAACTAAAGTATAAACATAGTTTGTACAAAAAATAATGGAATAAAATAAAATATACATAAGATAAATTACCTTATTTTCATCACTATATTATTTATACTTCAAAACTCAGGGCAAAAGGACTCAAACACTTCTCTGTAAGTAGCCCACTCAGAACTACTAACTAGCCTCAAAATACAGTCATGGAAAAAAAGACCTTCAATACCTATAGGACCAATTTCATAGACTTAAAATTAAATTATATTATCCTATGATATAATTATAATATTTTTAGATAGATATATAATATGTTCAAATGGAAATATTGGTCTTGCAGACCAATCTCATAGTCTTGTACCTCACTGTCTCATTTCAACCAAACGTCAACTTATGAGAAACATTTTCATCATATCAATTGACCTCAAAAAATTATATATAACATGAAAATGTATTAAAATTCTTGAATAATGTATTCAATTACTTGGATTCATCCCTATTCTATGATAACACATCCTCAATCAACTTCTTACTTTTGCTTAGTTTTTTCACTGTCTGCACCATTAGGTTTGTTAGTAACTAGTCAAATTGTATGACTGGTGTAGCAATAATAAGGGATAAAACATGATTATAAACAAAAATTGACATGAAATAAAAGTTTCAAATTTATCCATCTATTAGTTTACATACTTTGATTTGGTCAACTCTATTTACTATAGTGAATTTCTAAGAAATAAGGCCTCTCATGTAGGGTCTACTCATTCACCTAAAGACTCAATCACACTAAGAGGTGCCTAAGAGATTTTAATAAAACATAAAATCACTTTTATATACATACCAATCCATTATAATCACTTTTGAACAAGATATTTCACATTAGGTCATTATTAGGGTTTTAGAGAGGGTTAACACTATATCTAGTGTTAACAACTATTCATAAGGGAATTCATGTCATTTCCAAAAATAATACATATAAGATTATCTATAACCCTTAAAAATATCTCATAAATATATTAGGTTCCCATGTAGATGTTACACATTCCAATGAACACTTAAAATCCCTTCTCATGTTGAGAACCCTCAATTATGTGTGCACAAGAGACCCTAAAATAGTTTTTCAAGCCTAAACCTTCAAAATTTGACCTCATACTCGGTAAAAATACTTTTAAAAATATATCACACCATTTAAAATATCACATGATTATTCTTATCTTGAAATATGAATCGCATACCTCATTTGGCCACTATCTCTCTCTTTGTTTGCTCAGACCTTGACCTAAAAGTCACATTAAGCCTTGAAACTAACCTTCTAACCACTGTCCAAGCTCTCAAAACCTCATATACATGATCACACCACATATAATTTATCAAAAATTTCCAAACATCCTTCATATGTCTTTTCAATAGCTTATGATGCCTCATTAGGCCAAATAAGGTCTAGAGGTGGTCTAGTTGCATACTAGGTCTTTAACCCATACCCCTATAGGCTCACCTTAAGACTCACATGACTGATCCAATACCTTACATAAATTTTAAATAAACCTCATATGACTTATTATGCCTATGTGCATCTATCTCATCAGTCCATCATGATCAAACCTTCTCACTAAGACTCTTCATGCTATGACTAGTGTCATGACTAAGCTTATCAAGCATTTGAAACATGAAAACTAACATTGAAACATTTATTAATGATATTATACCTTATTAACATGTCCTAAATCTTCTTCAAGTAATGTCATACCTATTAATGATGCTATGAAATAAGAACATTCTCTAATGACCTCATGAACACCTTTCTTGAGAACCTTTGACATCAATGACAACATCAATGCCAAACTTAAAAAACATGAACAATGCTCAACAATATTCCTCTTTGTCATTTATATAAAAACATAGTATATATTAATCATCCTTATCTCCCCATTTTGGTCTTTCTCCCCCTTTGGCATAAATGACAAAGTGATGTCTCCAACTCCTTGGATCACATTCCTTGCAACCA